>NW_026482758.1:0-25992 GCF_026875155.1 Cherax quadricarinatus
CCCCATTTGATTATGTGCTCTTTTGGTCCCCTTAATACGGGAGGGATATAGACCATTAGAGAACATACAGAGAAGTAAAATGACTAAAATGATTTACTGTGTAAGGAACCTCCCGTATGAAGATAGACTTAAAGCCTTAAATCTCCACTCTCTGGAGAGGCATAGAATGAGGGGAGATATCACTGAAGTGTATAAGTGGATGACAGGCATAAACAAGGGAGATATTAATAAAGTACTGAGGGTGTCGAACCAGGTAAGAACCAGAATAATGGATTTAAAGTTGGATAAATTTAGATTTAGAAAGGACATAGGTAAGTACTGGTTTTCTAACAGAGTTGTAGATGAGGGGAAACAGTCTTCCCAGTAGGGGTGATAGAGGCTAGAACCTTGGGTGGCTTTAAGAAGAGATTGGACAAATATATGAGTGGGAGGGGCGGGGTTTGATTGTGCATTGGGTACGGGAGTTATTTCTTGGGTAGCTTTAGGTAGAGATCGTTTTTGATAAGGACCTGCCTCACATGGCCAGTAGGTCTTCTGCAGTTTTCCCTCCATTCTTATGTTTTATGTTCTTATGTTGTGCCTCTGCATTCGCCCACCGCCCTCTCTATCTGCACCCAGCTGCTCTTCCCTTTCACTCCTTGGCCCTTCTTGGCAGGCTGATATGACCTTAGCATAATTCATACCTCCTTCCTTCTGTTTGACCTTTCAGTTACATATGCTGTGTCTTCTCCAGTCACTGCCCCTGAAAACTCGCTTCAGCCTGTTTACCTCATCTTCAAAGACCCTTATCCTGGCTACTGCATTTTCGACTTGTGCCTCCCAATTCTTCTTCTCCTTCTCCAACCTCTTTTCCAATTTCACAGAGAGCTCTTTCTCCATTTTTTCAGAAAGCTCTCTTAATTTTTTCTCCCACTCTTGTTCCATCCTTTTCCACTGCATCTCCATCCACTCCTCCCTACCAGAACCCCTTCTCATCTGACTCTGATTCCTGTGAGTCCCCACCATTCTTTTTTTTTTCTTTTTTTTGAGTGAGAGAGGGGAGAGAGAGAGAGAGACAGAGAGAGAGAGAAAGAGCGAGAGAGAGAGAGAGAGAGAGAGAAGAGAGAGAGAGAGAAGAGAGAGAGAGAGAGTAGAGAGAGAGAGAAGGGAAAGGCAGAAAGAGAAGAGAGGGAGAGAGTGAAGAAGGGAAAAAGGGGGAGAGAGTGAGAGAGAGGGAAAGAGAGAGAAGAGAAAGGTAGAAGGAGAGAGGAGAGTGAGAAGAGAAAAGGGGAAGAAGAGAGAGTGAGAGAGAGAGAGATAAGAGGAGAGAGAGAGAGAGAGAAGAGAGGGAGGGGGAAGAGGGGGCAAAGAGAGGGGAGAGAGAGGGGGAGAGACAAGGAGAAGGGGGAAAGACAAGGGGAAGGGGGGAGAGGGGGGGGAAAAGAGAGGGGAGGAGGGGATATAGAGGGGGAGAGATAGGAAAAGGGAAAAGGGGGAGGATGTTTTGAGGGGGGGAGGTTGTTAGGGGAAGAGATGTTAGAGGGGAAGAGATGGGAGAAGGAGAGATGGGGGAGGGGACAGATGGGAGAGGAGAGAGAGAACTTGACAAAGTAGAGAACAGGCGATTGTCTAAACTCTCGCCGGGAAACCCAATCCTGGATAGATCTTTTCTTTTTACAGACCCTTTCCCCAAACACAGGGGGGAAATGTGGGGGGGGCCTTATTGTTATGTACAAGGCCAATATTGTAAATTAATACCACACTTGGATTACTTCGAGGACAGCGTGAAACAAGCTTTTATGCCCAAGACGGGCGGGAAAGCAGCAAATTCACTCTGGCTATACCTTTCCAGAAACCCACTCCATTGAGATCATAAAACCCCGGAGGGACTCGAGTATGGAACCCCATTCGTACAGCTTTAATAAAGTCAACGATTAGTATATGTTGGTCGATTTTAGAAACACTGCCGGAAAATGACCAGGGAAAAAATGAATAATGATGGGGTTTGCATAACAGGGTTTTAAATTTTTAATATGATTAATCAGGGCCCCCAAGGGGATAGAGAGATTTTTTCCTATGCTTTAAATAAGTAGGTGTGAATTTAGAACAAAGGATTTCGGGTGGGGCAGGGGGGGCGTTTTCTGGGATAATGAGTGGGGAAAAAGAATGTGAAAAAAGGGGGTTGGTCTGCAAAAGCACAGGTGCTTTCGGGGGGTTTAGAAAGTTTAATATGTTTAATAAACCCCCCAGGGGATAGAGAGATTTTTTTCTGTGAAATTAAATAATTATAGGAAGGTAGGTAATGATCATTCGGGGACACCCCAAATAAAATCACTGTGATAGATGGGAGAGGGCAGTAAAAAAAAAAGGAATCAGGGGGTGCAGGGGGGGCGTTTCCCCGGGAAAAAGAGTGTGGAAAAAAAAGAAGGGGAAAATTTGGGTTGGTTTCATAAGCTCAGGTGCTGTAGGGGGAAAAGATTTAATATTTTTTTAAAAACTTTCCCCCAAGGGGATAGAGAGAGAGAGGCTTTATTTCTGTGTAATTATAATTAAAAAGAAGGTGGGGTAAGGGATCATTTTCTGACCCCCCAAAAACTCAATCACTTGATAGAGGGGAAAGAGACGGGTCAAAGGTTTTCAGGTGACTGGGGTACAAGCTTCCCATCTCCGGGGAAGTCCCCCCCCCCCCTTTTCCCCGGGGCTGCGCCTCACTGACGGGGACTGTTGCAACTTCACAACAACAACATTTTGGGGGTTTAAAAAAAGGGGGAAAGGGAAAGGGGGCAGTGGTCCCGGGGGAAAAACCGGGATTCGGGATAATGCCCATGGAAAAATTAATGATTTAATTTGGGGGGTTGTATAAACCTTAGGGCTGCAGGGTAGGATTTTAAATATGTTTAATCACCCCCAAAGGGGTTAGAGAGTCTTTTTACTAAGTAGGAAAAAAGAAGAAAGGAGTAATGTAAACTTCGGGACTCCCCAAACTCTTTTCACTCTGATAGATGGGAGAGGGGAGGCATTTACAAAGGATTCGGGGACTGGCTTTTAATTGGGGGGGCGTCTCTGATGGAGTGTTTGTAGCAGGCCTGCTTCTTGGAGGTCTTTGGGGTTTGTGATTTTTTAAACCCCTTGCGCCGCTCTGGGCCCTCATTGTGGGGGAAAAAAAAGGAAAATAACCTAATTTTTAAAAGGGTTGGGAAAAAAAAAAAGCCCCCTCTCTTAGAAAAATATATTTTTTTAGTTAACATTTAACATTGTTTTTTATTTCCTCCCCCTCCCTCGGGAAAAAAGCTAGTTCTAAGAGCATGAAAAACTACGAGCAGGGGCGGAAAAGTTTACCTCTCTCGGTCGTTTGCTTGACCCTGGGGAAAAAAATTCTCGGGGGGGTTTTTTTCTTTTCCCCGCCAAAGAGGGAAAATGTCTCTCACTCTGTTCCTTTCTTCTTCTGTCCCTCCCTTCTTCAGAAAACTGCTTTGTTTCTTCGTCTTCCCCACTTTGTCATTTGTTTTATCTTTAAAAAATTTAAAAACTTTGTTTTTTCCGGCCCCGGGAAATGCCCCATAGGATACAGAGTTGGATAGGCTTTAATTTTAAAAGGGGTTTTTTATCAAATGAGCTAAGACCTCGTTTCCTAGTGGTGATAGTGGTATCGGGCCCTTTTTTTAATTTTTTTAAAATTTGACTTTTTGGAAGGTATGTTTGGGAACCCGTCTTTCAGCCACTTCTAAAGTTATTATGATTTTAATAATTGTTGTTCAGATGGGGAAAACCCCCTTTTTGCAGCGATAGTGTTGTTTTTATGCTAGCAGGAGCCTTTTACTTTGGGGGGTTTTAAATGCGGGGAATTTCTGAAAAAAAGGCCCGGTCCCCCCCTCATTTTTAAAGAAAACCCTAGAGATCCTTCCTTAAAGTCTTTGAGAGAGGATGATTGGGGGGAAAAATTAGATGTGTCTATCCATTTTCAAGGGTTTCCCTTTAACGTTTAAATCAGTAAGGTTTTTGATCCCCTTTCTAAACGGGCGATGACACTATCGGTATCTAAAAAATTTAAAGATTAGTTTTTTTTTTGTTTGGTATTTTTTTCTTAAGAATCAATCCCCAAAAAGGGGTACAGTTTTAAAATTTGGCAAGTTCATTTTTGGGTTAGCTTATTAATTAGGGTAAGGGGTTTTTTTATGGGGGCCCGCCCCGGTGAAACCCCAATTTACTTTTTTTTTCGGGAAAGCTTTATGGCTTTCTTAAAAAGTGGCTTTTAAACCGCCCGAAAAAATCCCTCTGCTGATTTTTTGGGAGCTTCTTTTTGGTTGGAAAATTTGGGGATTAAACAATGTCTTGCCGAATACAAAATTTGGTAAAACAATTTAAATTCGTTGACGGGTCTTTCCCTAGTGCTACTATTGGGGGGGGCTCACGTTCTTTTCAACAAAGCCCGCCAGATTTTTTCCTTGAGGGGAATTCATTTTATGCTAGGGAATTTTTCAATTTGTAACCTACCCCAAGAAAAACTGAAATTTAAAGGCAATGATATTGGGTTTGGGTTTCGTTTGGGGGAGGGGTTTCCCCCACAAAATTTGTATTTTTCGGGGATTTTTTTGATTACTGATACCCCAATAGCTGTTTCCCGTACCCCGTGATCATCTAATGTTACCCCGTTTGTGTTTAGAGCCCATGGGTGGTAAGCCCATCCGTGTAGGAGCAAATTCGGGGGCTTTTCCCTAGAGTTTTATAAGAACCCGAAACCCCTTTTATAGGTCTTGAGGATTCTTCTGGGAAAAACCCCGCCATTTGCGAAAAAACTCTCCATTTTGCGGGGTGAGAGTTTTCGAATGTTTGCGTAGGGCAGCGCCCCCCCAGTCATCCCAAAAAACCCATAAAGAGAATTAAAATCCAGTAAAAAAGAAAAAATTTTACTTATAAGTTTTTTCTAAAAAATTGGGATTAATAAACTGGTTATTGGCCGGGACCCAAACGTCCCTAAAAAGCTGTAGTAAACCCGGGCCCTTTTTATATTAGACTGTTTTGATGTTTTAAAGCCCCCTTTGTTTCAGAAATTTAATTAAATTCCCCACTCCAGGGGTTTTTAAAGGGAAGGCATCATGGGGAAAAACCCCGGGGGGAGAAAAAATAGGAACAACATCAAGTTTATAGATGTTGATAAAATTTCTCCTATGAAAGGTGAATATGTAAACCCAGAATTTCCTCCCTCCAGCTGAGATTTTATAGGAGATAGCCCTCCTAGATTTTTGAAAAGCTGTTTTCTCCCAAACCAGATAAAGCTTTGATCGAATTTTTTTGGGCCCTAATTGCTTCTTAACAGAGAACTGTAGAAAGCTTTTTTTGGGGGGTTAAAGTCTTCTCTTCGACCCTTTTCTGGGGAGCTGAAAATTTTTCATAAGGAAACACTTGTTTGCCGGTTAATAAGCTTCCCCCAATTTTTCGGGGGGTAGATGATTATCATGCCTCTTTTTGAATTTAAGGGGTTTGATTTTGAAGTATGGGCGCCTGGCCAAACTGCCAAACCAGCGGACAAGAAGGCTAGACTATCCAGGAAACTTTTGTGCTCCTATTTCTCCCTTCAAGGAATTTTTACCCCTGTTTATTAAAAAAATTGGTTGGGGTTTTTAAAACACTTATTTCTTTAAATTATCAAAACCCCATTTTCATATGATGGGTTATGAAAAATTTAAACAGGCAAATATTTCCCTAAATTTTTTCTCCCTTTAAATTGCAATTATTGCAGAGTCCCTCCAAAATTTAATTGCCTTAGGCTTTGATGGCATATCCCTCACCTTTGGTTTGGTAAGAGTAAAGCCCTTGATGCCCAAAAGGGTTGGCACTTTTTTCTGTTGGAAAAAATGTAAAAGCTGCCCCTGGGTCATATGAAGCGGATAACGGGAGTGTTCATTTTTTAAATCCAATCCCATAAAGACAAAAGGTTCTATCATACTTATAAATCAATCCACTGTCCCCCCCGATGGACATATCTATCTTTTATAGTGCTATTTCTGTCTATCCCTTTTATACCAAAAGCTTTTGTTACGTGTCTAGGATTTATTACACCCCCCGGGGCTTACGATTATCGAGATGGCTTCAAAATTTCCCCCAAAGGCAGTATGAGGGGGGCAATTTAAGCCCTTTGGGGTTATTTTTAAATTTAAAAACGTTTTCCGTTTTTTGGGGGGAAAAATCAATTTTGTTGGTTGTCGCATGAATTAAAGGGGGTTTTTGTAATTTTGCAAAGGTCACTATATTCATTTTAAACAATTCAAAGAAAAAATTGCTTATTGGTGAATGTTTTTGGAGAAAATTCTCATATATTTCGGGAAAAAAGTGTTTGTTTAAAAGGGTACAGAGCTTTTCCCAAAAAAAAAGGGGCCACTACCAGGAAAATATTTATTATCCCCGGACGACAAAAAAAGTAGCATGTTTAGGCCCCTTCTTTGAAAAGGGTTAACCCAATAAATAAATATTGATATTTTGTTTCAGACTCGAGTTTGTGGAGTCACCCAGGGGACAGGGAGAGTCACTCGGAGAAAATTGACAAAAAAAAATTTTCAAAGGTTTATCACTTTCAAAATAAATATGGTCGATTTTTTCCCACCCCCACCCAAAGTCTAGGAAAAAAAAAGGCCCCCCGGGACATTAAATAAAAAAGCTATTTTTTTACCCCTCTGGGTTAAAAAATTGATTTTTCCCTGTAAAGATGGGGTTTAATTTTTATATAGTTTCCTGGGTTTAATCCACCCCAACTCCATTCTTGCATATTAAAATATGAAAACCCTTTATATAATCTAGTTAAACCCTGACCCCTCGCCGATGAAATTTAAAGTTTCAAAATGGGCATGTTTGGGGTTTACCCCCTCCATGCCGTAAGCACCGGATAAAATTCTCGTGTAACTATTTGGCGGGGAAAAAGTTATTAATTCTCCCGATGTCATCCTCTCCCAGTAGGGGACTTCGGGCGAAAAATTTGGGCTAATTTCCCGGAAAAATCCAAAGGAGCATTTTCATAAAGTGCTCGTCCTGATAGAAAAAGTAAAAAACCCTGAAATTATGTGCCTCTTTTTTGTTTTTGCAAAAGGGGACTAAAAAAAATTTAATATGGGGTCGTTTTTATGAGAGGCAGGTTTTTGGGAATTTTTTTATTCGACAGAAGTGACCTTAAAAAAACTTTCCCGACCGACTCCGTAAATGTGTGGTTCCTCTGAAATGGAATCGTCTCCCATTTCACTCTTTTTTCCTAACCCTGAAAAAAAAAATTTTTTTTTTTCCCTTAAAAGTGAACCTTTTTTAAAAGGAGGGGGGGGAAACCCCAAAGAAAGATAGAAAGAAATTTGACCCTTTGGGAAAGAGGACCCTGTCCCTTGTGGCGGCTGGTCTCCACCCCAGGGGACCGGCAATCGGAAAAACTTGCTCTTGGGGAGTGTTACGGTCGAAAAAATTCATCGGGGAAAACACAGACTGATTGCATAATATAATTAGAGAAAGTTATTTATTTTTTTTTGTTTTGGGAGCCATTACTAGACTAATTAAAACTTAGCAATTTTTAAAAAAAATTTTACTTTTTAAAGTTTTAAAACGGGGAAAAGCTAAGCAATTTTAGGGGAAATTTTTGGGCGGTTCTCAAAATGATTTTTATTCTTGTTAGTAGATATTTTTATAAACATTTTTAAAAAATGTTTGACTGTTAATAAAATAATTGAAAGAAAAGGCGTGCCTTTCTTTTTTCCCGGGGGCCCGCCCCCCGGACGGGTATTGCCCCCCCCCAACTTTTGGGAAAAAAAAATTTTATTATTAGTAAAAGGGCCTTTTTTTCTTTTATCTGAAAATAGCAGTTTTAAAAAAAACATAAAATTCGAGCAATAACCTGGGTATCTCACCTGTCACGTTTCCTTCCTGCGATGGCTGTGACATTCCCCCCACACCAAAACTGAACCCCGCGGGAAATACAGGGAAAAAGTGTGGTGGTTTTGCACCCTAAAAGGGTTTTTAATTCCCCCCCATGGGTTGGCACCTGCGAGTGGGTTTGCCCGAGTCATATCTAAAAATAACACTCTCACTTAATATTCCATAAATTATTTAAATTAGGGTTAATTTTTTTTAAATCTCCCATGATAGGGAAGTTTTTCCCGGCTCTAATTTTAAGCGGGTTTAACTTTTTGAGTGAGGGGGAAGGGGGGAAAAAAAAAAACCTTTCCCCTTTAGAGGGAAAAAGGTGAGCGTATTTATAGCCGCTTTTAGGATAGGGGTGCTAATAAGATGTTTAAAATTTCCCCCCAAAGTAGGGGTTTTACATTTTTCACATCAGTTCTTCTTTTTTCAGGAATTTTTTTTTAAAAAAAAAATTCCCTGAAAAAGTCTAATTTTATAAATAAAATTCAAAAAAGATTTTTTTTTTGCCCAAAAAAGTAAGAGGGAAAAAAATCGGGGAAAAGAACTCTTTTCCCCGAACGAAAAAAAATAAAAAATTAGCCGGGCAAGTGGGAGGTTTTTACTTTAAATTGCCATAGCCTTGTAAATTTTCCCCTTTTGTTTAAACCCGAGGGGGGGGAAAAAGTTTAAATTAATTAATTTTTTTGATTGACCATTGCCAAAACTAAATATTCTTAAAAATATAATAATAATAATATTTTTTTCCCAAAAAAATTTAAAAAAAAAATTTTAGGCATCAGCCGGCAGAAAGTGGGGGGGGCCTGCTTCCTTTGCTGTGACTCCATTCGACCACCACCCCCCGGGGTTTGGGGAAGGTAGTAAAAACGGGTTTAATACCCAGAC
Source organism: Cherax quadricarinatus (assembly GCF_026875155.1). Classification (NCBI taxonomy): domain Eukaryota; kingdom Metazoa; phylum Arthropoda; class Malacostraca; order Decapoda; family Parastacidae; genus Cherax; species Cherax quadricarinatus. The sequence goes on from NW_026482758.1 coordinate 8,755, forward strand.
GACCTTCACTGCCCGGGTCGGGTTTTTTTTTTCTTGGTCTTCTGGCGGGGGGGGGGCCCATGCCGCCTTTGGGTTATCTTCTCTCTGGGATAAAACTCCCCCCTCCCCCCCCCTCTGCTTTGAACTAAAAAAAAAATTGTTTATATATAAGTTTGGATTTTTTCCCAAAAAAAAAAGGCTCTTTTGAAATGGGAAGTTTGGAAAAGGTCTGACCTTTACGAGGAAGAGTTAAATTTTTTTCAGAGAGCCTTCAGAAATTCTTGTTGCGGGTTTTTAAGCGGGGGCAGGAAGGCGTTAGTGGGAGCGTTTATGAAAAAAATATCCCGGTTCTTTGGGGAAAGAAAAATCTTTTCCCCAGTCTGGATGTTTAAAACTCACCCTTTGAAAAAATCACCTCTCTTAGTGGAAAAATCTTTTTAGTGAAAGGTCTATTAACCCCGGGCGGTTTACCAAAATCCCCTTGAAAACAGCAATAGCTCTCTTTTATAAAATTTGATGCCCTTTTTTTTTTAAAAGCAGTTAAGAGTTGATGTTTTTCCCAATATTTTTATAGAGGAAGACACGGCAAATATCCGTAATTCTCATATCTCAAAAATTTTTTTTCCCAACAAGGAAAAAACGCTCGCACAAATCACGTTTAATTGTAGTAAATTATTTTTTTTAAGAAAACGGGGATCTGTCTCAGTTGGAAATGTCTCGGGCACAAATTTTATGGAAAAAATCTACCCCCGAAATTTGTTGAAAATATATCGTCACGTCACTGGGTTTTAAATTTACGGCTATTTCTGGTTGTTTTAAACCCCGTCCAGAGGAAAATTCAATTACGAAGCTTCATTAGGGGAGAGGGAAACTGTAAAACTGTATCCCGCGGGTAAAAAAAAAAACCCCCCTTAATTTCACAAAAAAAGAAAATTCTAAAAAAAAGTTTTTTTAGGGGACGTCAATACCCCCGGGGGCTTTACGGGGGTTTGTTAACAAACTTTTTAGGCAGCTAGGGAAAAAAAAACGCCCCCTATTACTTATAAAGACCGTAGAAAGGATTTTCTCTCTTTCAGGGGGGCTTTTACTTTGCATAAATTGCAGCCTCTGCGATTTCCGGGAGGAAAAAATCATAGCTGCTCCCCTGAAATTCAAACTCACCTCCAATTTGGGGGACATGACTTTATTACTTTCCCCCACAATGGTGGCTTTAAATTTATTTTTTTATGATAGAGGTCTTTTAAAGGGTTTAAATGAAGGCGGTAGGATAGTCGGGAAAAAAACTAAAAAAAGGTCTTGTCACCCTTACGAAATATTATAGAAAGCCCCCCTTCCGGGGAATTTCGAGATTCCCAAAAGGAAAAAGAGGGACCGAGTTTTAAAAACCGCCCTTTCTGAATTACCTAAAAAAAAAATTTTAAAAATTTTACAGTACCTTCTCGGACATAAGGTTTGCAAAGGGGGAACGGCTATTCCCCACGTTTAAAAAATTAGAATTTTAACGCTATATGATTTTAACAAATTCTTTAAAATATATGGGGGTTTAAACCAGCCATAGTAAAAACCTTTACAACTCAACTCCTAAATCCTCTTAAAAGAAGGTCAAACCCCAAAAACAAGTGCATTTTTCTGGTCTTCCCTGGGAGACATTCGTCGGCAGTTTGGGCAATGTATTTAAATGCCCGTCCTCACAGCCTCGTACTAGTCCACGATGATCCTGGAGCGAATGTGCGGATAACAAAGCCACCGGGGGATATTTCAAAAGAGTTATTGGCCCAAAACACCAAAAAAAAATTTTTTTAAAAACCCAATGGGTTTTTTTTTTTTATTTTCCGCAAGTATCCCCCTTTTTTTCTCTTATCGCCTGACCCGGGGAAAAAAAATTTGGGCAATTTTCGTCAGGAAAATTTAAAATAGAAACATCTCTCCCTGAATTTTTTCCCATTAAAAATTGAGACGGAGAAGAAAAAAACTGACGGCAGTAGAGAATTTTCTGGTGAAACTGGGTGGGTTATCCCCCAAGTGCAGATAGCTGGGTGCACGAGAAGGACATGCAAATGTAAAACAGGGGTAAGCCCCTAGCGTGCAACACGAGGGGTTATTAATTTTTTAAAAAAAAAAAAAAAAATTCCAGCTTAAACTCGCAATGTATTATTAAGGAAATTTTTAAAAAAAAAGAAATTAATTGCATATTGAAATATTTACTAATTTTCTTAAGAAAAATTAACAGTAAAAAACCGCTATTTTGAAAAAATTAAAAAAGGGTTTTGAGGAGAATTCTCACCGTTGCCCCGTTAAAAAGAACTCCACTTTATAAAAAAAAAATATTCTTCTTTCGAAGCGTGGAGGGGCCATTTAACTACAACTCTTTCCCCTTTGGGATTTTCGCCCGATTTGTAGTTTTATAAAGTAAAAAATAACGAAAAGGTTTTAAAAAAAATTTTTTTTCTCATCCCTCGGCTAAAACCCCCGAAAAAAATATTTTTAAAAATGGAACAAAAATTCCCTTCCCCCTCCTAAGCGCGAATCTCCTTTTCCCCCCCTTTGCAGAAGCCCCTGGGGAACCCCCACTATGGCGCGTCAGGAAGGAATCTTCCAGCCTCTCGAGGTGAAAATGAAAAACCCGCCCCAAAACAAGGGGTGGAAGGTCAGCACCTGCCCCAGCGTAGGGAACTCGCCCCCTAAGGGTAATTTCCGCTTCGAGGACCCCTCCCAGACGGGCACCCCCCCGGCTCTTTTTTGAGACTGGCGAGTCCCCCATTAAAAAAAAAAAAAAAAAAATAAGCTCGCTCGCTGTAAAGCCGCCCCCCGGGGGTGGGGGCGGGTGGCGGCAGTGGCGGCGGCTGCGGCGGCCCCCTGCCGGGGGGCGGGCGCCCGGGCCCCCGGGGGAGTTTTCCGCGAGGAAGGGTTTAAGGGGTAAAAAAAAAAAAATCCCAAAAAAGGAAAAAAATAGGCCCAAAAAAACTCCGCCGGGAAAAAAAATTTTATCTTTTTAAAATCAAGAAAAAAACGTCCTTTCTCTCTCGCCTGAGGGGCTCTTCCCCAAATTTAAATGAAATAATTGATCTTTTATTTTACGAGAGAAAAATTTTCCATACGCGGGAAATTTTATGTGGATCTATTCAATTAAAAATTCTTTTCATTCGGTGGTAAGGAGGTATTTTTTTTCCCCCCCATACCATTTAAATTTAAAAAATCTTACAAAAACATTAAAACTTTGACAAAACGTCGACGCCTTTTAAACGATAAAAAAATTTTGCCCCTTTTTTGGGGAAAATTTGTGAGGCCCTTTTTTTTTTAGAGCCAAGATTTTTTAAAAAAACACAAGGCAGGAAAAAAATTATTAGGGGGGTTTTTTGTTTAAAAAAACCCCGGGGGAAAAAAAAAAACCCCTTGGCTAGCCTAATTTTAAAATTTTAAATTTTTATAAAGTGAGAGAAGAGCTTTGCCCGCTTTAGTAAATACCGGGACAGGATAAAAGACAAGAAGTTCCTTTCTCCGGGGTGCTATTCTTAAAAAAAAAAGGACCAGCCATCAGTTTATTATCCGAGAAAAATTTCCCCCCGTTGAAGAAAAGGGAAAAAGGGCCCCCGTTTTCGATATTATTACATCAATTAACGTCAAGACCGAAAGATTTATCAGCAAATGGGTTAAAAAAAGCTTGGTTTTGATACAAAGTTTTTTGGCCCCAAACCCCACGAATCCTTCAAAATCAATTGCCCCATGGGCCCGATTTACTAAAGGGCTTTTTTGAAATTGAAAAATTATATGGACAATTTTAATCCGAAAGAATGACGGCTGAAATCAGACGTTAGAATATGCTACGCATGAATTTTTTCCGGGGTATGATAGAAGCTTTTTTAAAAGGGGGGCAAAGCTTGTATAAACATTTAGACGAATTTTCAACCTGAGAGGTCCCCCCAAAACCCCTAAACCCAAAACCCCCCGCGGGGTGGGAGGCTACAGCAGCGGGTATTTAAACCCCGGGCGCCGGGGTGCCCGAAAAAACTTTTTCCCTTTTTACCCCTAAGCGAGGACTCCCAAGGAACCCAACTGTTTACGAGAATTTGGGAAAATAAAAATTTTCCCGTAATTGTCGGGGGAAAACGGGCGAAGAAAATTTCCCGGAATATGGGGGTTTTTATCGTGTATCCCCAAAACGTACTTTGCTCGCCCCTACGAGCCGGGGGCCCTTTAAATCTGGGGGGAAAAAAATCCTTTTTCCCAAAAATTTAGCGAAAAAAACGCTAATCCGGGGAACCGCGCCCTAGCTGCTGATCGGGGCCACCCCGGGGAAAAATTTTCCTAAAAACACCCCCCCCATGCACCAAACCCTTTTGACAAAGGCCAGGGATTTTTTTAAAACCCCACCTTTTCGCACTTTATTCAGTTCCCCCTGGGGTCCCTTTTCTTGAAAAGAATGAAAATTTCACCCAAAAGCAATTAGAGCGTAATTTTCGACACGCATTATGTACGCGGTTTTTTAGCCCAAAGGGCACGAACAGAAAACGACGAAAATTTGGGTTTAAATTATGTCTGGTGTCCCGGGGGCGGGCCCGGTGGGTAGCCAAAAGGCAACATCAAACGGGTAATTTTCCCCAGTACATTGGGATGAGCAGAAAACAGGCCGAAAAGAATGGCCCCACTGAATATCTCCCTTCTTTTAAAATATTTCAAAAAAATATAAATGGGAAAAGGGAAATTCAGACATGCTTGCTCTTTTTCCCTCGTGAGCCCATACTTGGCAGCACCTAAAATCATCCTAGATGAGGTGGAAAATTTAACGCGGGCCTCCCCCGAAGCTCTAGCGGGAAATACTACAGCTGGCTGTGGGGGAAGCGGGCACTGCCAGGGATCAAACGGTGGCGGGCCAAACAGCAGCAGCAGCGGGGCGGCGGTGTCAACGGTGCTGAAAGTCGGGCCCGGCCCGGGGGGATTGGGGAAAATAAAAGGGGACATGGGGATGCGTGAAAAAAGGGCATGCCTGATGGAGTCGAGGTCCCCTTCACGCGGGAAAAAAGCAAACGACAGCACGATGTGGATATTTTTTTCCTAAATGCGTAACTAATAAAAAAAAAAAAAATGAAAAAGTCTTAAACCCAAATGCTGTAAATATAAAAAATTTAAAAAAATGGTTTAAAATCTTCAAAAAATAAAGTTTTTTAAGCCTTTTAAAAAAAAAATATATAATTTGGGCTTTATTTTGTATTTGCCTCATTTCTGTCTCGGGCCCTAAAATGGACAGGGGGGGGTCCGGGGGGGAAAAATATTTAATTTTAGCAGTTTTTTGAAAATATTGACATTTTGACAATTTCGCTTCGGCCTTTCCCAAAAAAAAAAATTACCCGCAAAAGCCTTTTAAAACCATCTTGGGAAATAGAAAAGCCCTTGGGTTAATGTTTTGTATCCCAAAAAATTCAATGTTTAACAAAAGGGCGATGGGGCCCAATGCGGTAATTGCATTATTCAAAATCACATTACTGAAACAGGAATTTAAAATTTTTTTCAGAAAAAATAGTCCACCCCTTTCTACCCAAAAAATGATGGGGTTATCGACAAAATGCCAGCCAAAATTATTTAAAAAAATTAATCGCAGCTAAAAACAGATTTAAAAAAGCCTTTAGAGATATAAATTTTTTGGGGAAATTTCCGAAAGGGGAAAAAAACTCAATTATGATGTCGGAAAAATTGGGGGGGGGTTTTTTTTTTTTGACGAGGGTCGCGAAAACCCTTTTCGGGAAAAAACAAAGCTGCCCCCTTCATTTTAAAACTCAATTTTTAAAACCGGGGGAAAAAGTCGGGTGTTGGGGTTAGGGAGCGCTGAAAAATTTTAATTTTTTTTAGTGACGCGCCCCAGGGGAAACCCCCTTCCCCCAAACAGGGTTTTCCCCCTTCAAGCCTGATCCCCCTGCCGGAGTTGATTATGTTTTTTAAAATATAGTGATATTGTGGGAAAACCCCAAAAATAGGTAGTAGTTAGTCAATATTCTGGATGCTTTCGCCTTTCAGGTGGTTATTCAAAAGGTGGGTCATCCCATGATGGTTTTTAAACCCCTCTGGTAACTAAATTAGATAAAAAAAGCTATCCCAAAAAGACGAAAAGTTTGGTTTTGTTTAAACTGTTTTTGAAAGCGGGTTTATTCCCCTACCGTTTTGTGTTAATGGTAAAACCCTTAAAAAGAACCAACTCTGCGGGGTTTTAAAAAAGGTTTTTTGTTTCTATCCCCAAAAAATGCGTGTACCCTTTCAAGTGCCCTTGAGCAGGAATTTGGAGTTTTTTCTCCCCAAAACCCCCCCAGGTGGGAGGGGTTTTGGGGGGGATTTACGACTTTTCCGGCCCATACAGGTCCGAGGTGGGGGATTTTTTTCGGCTTTTGGGGCCTAGCTAAAAAAAGTTTACCTTTTTTTTCCGGGGTGGCTCCGGGCCCAAAGGGGTAGAAAATTTTGGGAAAAAAAGTCGATGATTTCAGCTGGAAAAAACAGGGAAAGAAAGCTGCTCTTAAATCTCAGGGATTGATGTTTAAAAGGTGTTTTCAAAGAAGGTTTTTTACGGGCGGCAGAGTGAGCAGGGTGGCTAAGCGACGGGGCCCTTTTTAATAAAAAGCAAGAAAAAAAAAACGCCGACGAAGCCCAGTTGCTTAATTTAAAAGGATGTATTCTCTCTCGTATTTAAAAAGTTGCTTATTAGCCATGGCGGGGGCGGGGGGTGAAAACAGTGGACTCAAAGTCCCCCTTAAATGATTATTCTTCCCCGCTTTATTAAACAATTCCCGCGACCCCATAGACTGAGCAAGTTTTTAGGTTTCCTAGCTTGCACTCAGAGTTTTGATACCTTTTACCCGTTAAAACCCTTTCCCCTTCTCAAAAACTAAAAGATAAATTTTTTAGAAAATTTTGAATTTTCCCGGGGGGGGGTTCCCCGGGGCCTTTTTTAGATTTAAACAAAAAAAAGTTTTTAAAATTTTGAGTGAAATCTAACCCGAGGTGATGGGGGAAAAATCCACTAGGGGAAACAAGCCCAAAATTGCACTTTTTTTTAATGGAAATTTTCCAAAACGTTTTTTAAAAATGTCCAGTGTTTTCCCGGGCGAGCATATAACGAAACAAATTTCAAATTTTAAAATTAACTGGTTTATTTATTAAATTGCCGCTCAGGTTTTAAAAAGAACCAGTTTCCGAGTACCCCCGCTGGGCTAACTCTTGCCGAATTTAAAGGAAGGAAGGGATAACTAAATTTTTTCGATACAGCCCATTTCGCCCGCAAAATCGGCAAAAGAACCCCCAGATACTGAAAAAAGAATTTATAAAGAAAAAGGGCCCTAACTCTGTGGGTTTTTTTGGCCCTTTGGGCATAAACCACTCTGGGAAACCCAAAATTTTGCTTGACAAAAATGATTTAAAAAAAAATTTGGCTGGAATTTTCCCCCAAAAGGGGGGGTCTCTGAAAAAAGATGTGATGCCCAGGGAATGCCAGCTCCATATTAAATTATGCTAAACTTTTGGGTTAATAGGGTGTACCCATATACGTGTTTATGGCCTTGGGAAAAAGTCTCAGCCTTTGACGCCCAAAACCCATAAAATATACTTTTTTAAACGCACTCTACAGTTAAAATTTGTGATAGGGGCCAATCAAACGGCCCCCCTAATAGTTCCCGCCATGGGGTCATGTAATTCCCGCCAAAAATTTTATGGAATTTTTTCCCATGACAGCCTATGGGAGGAAAAATAAGGGGGAATGGTCTATATTTTTTGGGATGGGGGGTCTAGCCAGTTTATCTGTAAAAGTATTAATAATAATTCGTTTTTTCGCATAAGCCCGTGATTTCCCCATATTAAAGTAAATTATATTAGAGGCAATTAACTTTTCTGGGCATTGAGGAAGAAAAATTTAAATTTTCTATGAATTTTATTCGCCTCCCCGGGCGAAAACCAAACAAAATTTTCAATTTAAAAGACAAACCAAGTGGAAGAGCTCTCCCGATTTGAAAAAAACTGGTTAAAATTGAGAATTGAAAATTTCCCGTTCTTAACCCCCCCCCTTTATAATAAGGTTTGTTTTTTTATTTTTTCCCCAGACCACTGGTTTTTTTTATCCATGACCCGAAAAAGGGTCTGTTTATTGTGATGTGCGGCATAAATAAAAAATGAAATTTCGCAGAAAAAAAAATAAAAAGTTTTTTTCCCGCCCCAGGGAAAAAAAAGTCACATATATTGGGGTGTTTCATTTTAGGGCGCTCTACGCAAATAAGATTAGATGAATAGCCCTCGGGCGGCCCTAGTGCTTGTAAGTTAAAATTCTTCCTTTGTACAGCTTTAAAAGAAAGGGGTCATTTTTTTTTTTTTCTCTTGGGCAGAAAAATAGTCTTTCCTTCTTCCCTTTTACGTTACGGGGAAAAAAACCCCGAGAATTATGGGGAAAAAATTTAAAAAATTTTTTAAAACTAAATAAAAAATTTAAAAATTTATATCGTTTATCTGCAGAAACAAAAGTGATTTTTCACTCAATTGCGGTTTTATTTGTTTGGGTGTTTATTCATTAAAACAAGCCTTGTGGGATTTAGAAAGAGCTTTATATTTTTTTAAAAAAATTTCTCGGAAAAAATCGCCCTTTTTTTCAATGGGCCCGATTAGTAAATAAAGCATATGCCCAGAGAGAATTTTAAAATTTTTAAACCCCCTTGTGAAAATACCTTTTTTTCCTAAGTAGACAAGGTTACTTTTTGCTTCCCTCTGTGAGGAAGGGGCACCTTGAGAGAGTATTCCCCCCAAAAACCCCTCCTGGCTGGGGAAGGCCCTCCCCTGAGCTGATATAAGAGCCCCGCTGAAGCTGTCTTCCCCGCAAAAAGGGTAGGGGGCTGACCTCTCCCATAGGCTTTTACTCTCATTTATGGCGAAAGGGAAACAGGCATTCTCGTTTTTTTGGGAAGCGAGACATTTTATTTTGCCCAAAAAAAACTTTTGAATTTTTTAAAGAAACAAAAAAGAAATGCAAAAAAGATTATAAAAATTTTTAAAGTTGAAATCTCTTTTTTCAAACCGTTTTCACTTGGGCCAGTCAGAATTTGTAAAGTTTTTGATTTTTCGGTGGTAGAAGGATACTTTTTCTTTGAATATTAAAGAAACGAGCGAAAAAAGGGGAATTTAAAAATTTTAAAGTTGAGTCTCCTTTTTTTTTTTTCAAAGTTTTCACTGGACCCCGTCAGAATTTTTTTAAAGTTTTTATTTTATCGGTTGGGAGATTGGAAGGGAAAGGAACAAAACCGGCTTCAAACTCCCAAAGCGGTGTCATTGTGATGATAGAGGAAAAAAGCAAACATAGGCTTCCTCAAGGAAAGGGTTTTCGTCTTTTTTTGTTCCCTCCCTTTTGGGAGATTAGGGAACCGGGGTCCCACTCCCTTTATTTGGGAAGTGATAAATAGGGTTCTTTTATGACTTTTCCCGCCTGTGGAAGATGGGATCAGTTCATTGATATAGAGGAGCCTATGGGAAAAAAAGAACCAGATCTCGACAACGATGAAACGCCGAGCCCTTCCCCTCATGTCGGGCTGATGACCCCCGTTGTGGACCCCTTACGCTCACTGCTCAAAATTTATGACTCGTTGAGGTCACTGCCGCAGAGGTGATGAACAAAATAGCGACCCTTGGGGGCCCCACCCTGACGGTCAGTTTGGAGAAAAGGGAAGGGGGAAAAACCCCCCCGTGAAGGGGTAAAGCCAGCGATGGAGTAAAAAACGGCAGAAGGGGTAAAGGCAGAAAGTTGATTTTTACCTGAAAAGGAAATCATTTTCGAGCGGGGGGTTATCAATCTTACGAAAAGGGGAACAGGAGGAGCGCAGTATTCAGTCTAACCAGTAAAACCCCACACAGTTTTCGCCCCCTTTTCTCGCGCTTAAAAAAAAAAATTTGCACAAGCTTTTTTTGGGCCCCTTTTTTTATGGAATTAATAAAAATATTGACAAAATCTGATTTTTTTTTACAAAAAAACTATAATTACTATCTTTTTTAGTCTAAACATATATATAAAAAAATATCGGGACCCCTTAAGCCTCTCCCCATCTGAGAATTTTTTGAAAATGTTATGTCAAAGTTTCCCCATAAAAGCTTATCAGCACGAAGGTCTTTTCCCCAGATGACCTTTTTTTTCCCCTGGGTTTTAAACCCCCACCCCCCTGGGGGAAAAAAACTAGCAGCTGGCAAGGGAATTAAAAAAACTTTCCCTTTTGTACCCCGGGAAAAACCTTTTTTTGCTGAGGTACGGAAAGGGGCGAGCAAAACCCCCCCGGGGGGGACCCGCTGCCCACCATTACCACGTTCTTTAACCCGCAGGTTGTTTTTGTGAAAGGTTAAACAACGTCGGGTCAGTGAGTCGCGCCCCGGGAAAGGGGGGGGGGGGGGGGTCCCCCGGAGATGGTAAGGGGTTGTCCCCAAATCACCTTTAATCCTTTGTTTCTGTCTTCCCATTATCAGAGTGATTGAGTTTGGGGGGTCAGAAAGTGATCTTTACCCTTCCCTTTTTATAAATTTGTAAATTTAAAAAGAAATAACCCCTCTCTCTCTATCCCCCCTTTGGGGGGTGTTTTTAAAATTTTTAAAATTTTTACCCCCGCAGCACCTGAGCTTTTGGAAAAAAACCCCCTTATTTTATTCTTTTTTTCACACTCTTTATCCCGGGAATTCCCACCTGACACCCGATTCCTTTTTTTTTACTGCCTCTCCTTCTAATTTCCCGGGGTTAGGGTTTTGGGGGTAGGGGGTATCATTACCCACTTCCTTTTTTTAGTAATTACACAGAATAAATTTTTTTTATCCCCTGGGGGGGTTTTAAATTAAAAATAAATTTAAAATTGTTCCCCCCGACAGCCCCCTTGTGCTTTTGCAAGGGCCAAACCCCTTATCACATTCTTTTCCACACTTTATCCCAGAAAACTGCCACCTGCACACCCGGGAAACCTTTTTTTCTACCTTTTTTTATCTCCTTTCTTATTAATGCATAGGAATAAGTCCCCTCTACCCCTTTTGGGGCCTTTATTAATTATATTAAATTTAAATTTCCCTGGGCATGCAAACCCCCCTATTATCTCATTTTCCCTGGTTTATTTTCCGGCAGTCCCCTGTTTCAAAATCGAACCCCAAAAAATTTCTACTTAAAGAGGTTTTAAAATTTGCTTTCAAAAGGAAAATTTCTTTGGCCCCAGATGGCCCCCAACTTCATCCCGTTCCCTACTTTTATGTCTCATAAAAATAAAAATGTTTCAAATTTAGTGATGTAGGTAACAGCTCTTAGCTTGTTAATTTAAAACTTGGGATTTCCCTTTAAACCCTTTTCAAACCCTGTGTTAATAATAAAAAGGGGAGAGAGAGAAAATAAGTAGAAAAAAAAAGGGGATAGGAAAGAGAGGATAGGTAGAGAGGGATAGGTAAAAATAGGTGGGTGTGTGTTTTGTGTGTGTGTGTGTGTTTTTTTTGGGGTGTGTGTGTGTGTGTGTGTGTTTTGTGTATGTGTGTGTGTGTGTTTGTAACCCAAAAAAATTAATATTTGCACCAATAATCAAAAAGTTGTGACCGGGTGGGGACAGTGAATTGCTATTACTGTAAATTTTTTTCAGTTTGTAACCATTTGTAAAATTTGTTCTGATTTTAACGAAAGTAAGAAAAGTTTTATTAAGATACATTACCCTTTGTAACTGTTCAGCTATAAATTTTTGGGGGCCCCAGCCCTGGCCCCTTTATGTACTCTGTAACTTTTGCTCCCGCCCAAGGAGGGTAGGATCATAATAAATGTATTAAACAAAAAAACCAAACCCAAAATATCTTTACCCCCTTTTTACTATTCTATTTGGGGTTATTCCTTACTTCAAATACAACAGTTACCATGGGGAGGTTCATCCCCCCACGACATTTGCTCCTTTCTGCCCTCATCAAGTTTTTTCCCTCCCAATTACTTGTTTTTCTTATTTTCTCTTATTTGTCAATAATGATGTTCTCCAATATTTCTAAACTAATCTTACCCCTCTAACACCATTTTCCTGCACGTCTTGTAGCGAAAAAATTGAAACTCCCCCCCATTTATTAAATAGAAAAAAACCCAGTGGGAACATCGACCCAAATTACCAAATTCCACAGTCACACTTTCCTCAACCTTTACAAACATCTACAAAACGTTCCTCAGAATTCTCGAAATTCACTTGTTTTTTTTCCCGCCCCTCCACAATTGCTTTACAGATTTTTTTTCGTCCGATACGACCCCTGCTTACTGTTAACCTTAATACAATTCATGGTTATTGTAAAAAATTTTTAAGGGGATGGGGAAATCTAGAGGAGTTCGGGTGTTGTCTTCGTTTTCCCGTGTGTCTGTTTTTCATAAAAAATTAAAATCCCCAACTGTTGTCTTCCCCCCCTTTTTCCCTTCAGTCTTAGGCGTGTTATTCCCATCACCGATCGTCTCTGATGGCACTTTTAAGAAGTGCGCTTCTTTGGCATCGATATAGCAATTCTAAAGCTTTGCTCAATTGCACTGTTATATGTTACCATCCAAATTTTAAACAAGTGGTATTGGGCCCACATTAAATTTCCCTTGGGGCGCTGTTATTCTATGTAAAAATTCCTCCAATCTCCCCCCTTTCCCTTTTTTATTGATTTAATGTTCATCATCTTTTACGGGGGAAGAGTCTAAAGGCTTTGTGGTGATCCGTTGGGCTTTTTCCCCTTCTTTCCCCTCGACTTTTAAATTGGGTCCCGTTAACATTTTGAACATCGACTCTTTTTACATAGATCTTTCTATTGCTTTTCCCTCCACCGCACTTGATTTGGTCTCTAGTCCCAGATCTAATAAGAGATCATTGGCTGTTCTTTACTTTCCATTCATATTCCCGCCTCATGGCTCACGTTGAGTTTGAACGAGCAGTTTGGGGCCCCCTTTACTGAAAAAACTTTTTTTAGAAAGGACCCTCCCCTTGTCTTTCCCAGATGCCTTTTAACCCGAGTTTTTAAATGAGTCCCAAACCTTGGTGGACATCCTGGAAAATGCGCTCCTTGGTGGATCCATTTTAGCTCGTGCAGTGGGAAATGTACTTGAAGCGTGTGCGTGTGGCTGTACCATTAAGTAGGACCCAGAGCGGCCCTTTGATTTAAATGGGAATGCGGTTGTTGGCGTGTAATTGAGAAGCAAAAGATTGTTGGTGGGATTATATTTCTACTGCCCTTTCCCATATTCTAGAGTGCATTTTGGGAAAAAAAATCGAAATTAAGTTGCGGGCATGTTTAAACCATGAAACCCATATTTGTGTATACCTAATAAACTTACTTACGGGAATTAAGAATTTTATTCACATTGGAAAATACTTGCCCGTTATCTTGGGGGTCATTGTGCCCCGTTTTTTTTCTTAAATTCTGCTAAATATTAAATTTTTAGATTTAACTACGCTTCCGAATTCAGCAAAATTTTCCATTTTTCCGCCCTTGGGGTGAGCTTAGAATTCATTTTGTATTTTTTAAACTTTAACCCGAGGGCCTTGAGCTTTTTCGTTTTAAAAATTTGCTAGTTGAAAGGAGTTCTTTCTTGCCCATTGAAAACCCCTTGATTTCACTTTCAAAGCGGATTTTTTTCCAGCCAGTGCTCCCCCCTATCGCTATTGCTTAATAGTCTTTTGGGAAGTTGTGGAAGTTAATAAATAAACGTTTGGTGTTTATTTGGACAAAACCCCTTTCCACTCATAAATTTTTGGCTTCGTAGTGGCCGTTTTTATTGCCCCAAAAATTTTTTTTAGATACCTATTTTCTTTAATTGTTTTTGCTAGTAAACACTTGATTGTTGCAGTCTTTTTCGATCTTGAAAAGATATGATCCCGGCTTTTAAAAACTTTTTCAGGCCTATGTGCAACCTGCGTTTTCCCCTAAAAAAAAATTGCGTCCAAGAGAAATTTCCCGTGTAGGGTTAATAATTTTTTTCCCCTTCTTTGCCAGGAGGAGCCCCTTGGGAAGATCTTTAGCCCCACTTTTTTCTATTGTCTTTTATATTTGATTTGGCCGTCACTTTACATGGGCGTTTTTTGCTATAACTTGGCAGGTCTAAATTTAGCTAGTAGCGTCTCTATAAAATATTGACCGGTTTCCCGGGCCCCTAAATTTGAAAAAAATTTTCTGTTACTAAAACAATATGATTACTTTTACAGACGCCCTTTTCCCTAATCCACGTTGTACATTTGGGTTTCCCCGTACCCCTGGGGAAAATCAGCCAGTTTAGGCCTTTTTTTTCGTCCCCGGTTTTCGTGTTTCCTCAAAAAACCCCCCTGAAAATTCCCCATAGCACTTTGAACCTCGTTAAAAATTCCCCATCTTTCGGGTGGACGAAGACGAACTCTTTGTCTCCTTTTTGTTAATTTATCAAAATTGGGTTAGGGTGACGCTTATTCTGGGGCTTTTCCCCGCAATTTTTTTAAACTTGACCATTATTATCAAGAGTTTCGATTGTGTCAAGGTGTTTTCGTTTTTTTCCCGGTTTTGGATTTTTTGCGAACGGAGTTCCAAGATCGTTGCAAAATTGGTTATTTTCCCATTGTCCCGTTATTTTGTCCCCTTCCATGACCTTTACAAACCTTTTTACAGGATGGGAACACTTAGAAGAAGTTCTTTGTTTTATAACTCCTTTTTACTATTCCCCTTTTTTCCGTATTTTACTCTTGGTTTTTATTTTCCCGTTGGATGTCCCTCCCGCATTAACCCTTTTTATTTTCCCCTTGGGGAAATTCGGAGGAATTGTTCATGTTCTTCCCCACTTAGTTTGCGAAAAATCAATTTCACTTAGCTTTCATCCTTTTTTTTTTTAAAAAATTTCCGAACTCATTTTCGTTTTACTGCGTTTACAATGAAATTCAAAATCTTGAAAAATGTGGGGTTTTCAGCAATTTTTTCCGGGCAGAATTGTAAAGCCTGATTAGACTCAGAGCATTTTCACAAATGAGTATTACTGGAGTTTACCCGGAGGGGTTTCGGGGGTCAAGCCCGCGGCCAGGTTGAGACCCGGCCCCATGGTGATCAGGGGCAGATCAACCAGGTCTTACTGCTGGGGCCCCACGCAATGAGTACGAACCCCAGCCGGTTGGTGGGACTGACTTTAGGTTTGCCTGTCCAGTGCCTTTGAAGACAGCCAGGGTCTTGGTAATCCCCCTTATGTTGCTGGGGGCAATTGAACATTTGGGCCCCGGACCCTATTGTGTTCTCTCTAGTGTTCTGGCGCCCCCGCTTTTCATCGGGGGAAGTTGCATCTCCCGCCCAGTTTTTGCTTTTAAAAGCAGTTTTCAGGTTGCGAAAATGATCCCCGCCTATCAACATTTGTATATTTCGCTTATAGTGTTTGTAGGTATTCAAGATTTTTATTTCCTCATTCATCGTTCTTCGATAAGCCCCGGGTTTTGCCCCATTCAGTAAACACAGACTCATTTTTCTGGGTCATGGAATTTGGGTGACGAGGCATAGCTGGGGGCTCATGTACGGTCAGCATTCAGACCTCATTTCATATAGGGGTATTCCCTTCTCAGAAATTTTACCATAGCCCCTAGACAAAACCCCGCAAACCTTTTGGGGTTCTGGTTTTTTTCAACCTGTGTTCGAAGGACTACGTTCTTGCCCAGTAGGGAAACGTTTCTATGGGTATTTATGAAGAAATGCTCAGTGCCATCAGTGGAATTGTAATTCCCCTTGTAGTTCCGATTTTAAAAGACTGCCCCGTTTTCGCAGGACAAGAATCTACTTCCCATGTCGCCACCCCCTAATGCTTTACACAAAAACCCACTAAAAGAGAGGAAAACTTTGTTTCCCTCCCATTGGCCCCTTTACTTTGAAAGGGCCCAAGTCGGACCCAAAAATCGTTAAGTTTTTTTTGTGCGGGTTATTTGGTTTGTTCAGTCCGGTATTGGCCTTTTTTTTATAATGCTTACTTTATCGACTCGTGACAGCCCCCGTTGAAGAGGCCTGGAGTTTTTAGGTAGGGGTTTCAGTTTTTGGGTCCTTTTTTGCAAATCGAGTTTTTTCAAAAGGGGTTTTTAAAAGTGTGTTGTGTTGTTGGCAGAAGGTGATTTTTGTATGCCCCCTTTTGTTGAGTTAATTTTGGGGTTTAAATAATAAAATAATCTTTATTGTGCAAGTAAGTACTGTTTTTAAAGGCCCAGTGAACATGACATATATATATAGAAAGCCCCCCTAGCAAGCATTTCGCGCAAATTAGGGCGTTTTTGTCCGGATCCGACCCCCCCAAAATGACAACACCCCGACACCTTTTATGCAGGTGAGTAGGCAGAGGGGTTAACGGGGAAGGTATTATTATCCCCGGAACAAATAACGAGGTAAAGCGGGGGAGATTTTAGGGGGTTTAAAATTTTAAATTTCAAGTACAGGGGTTTAGGTTTCGTATAAAAATTGAGAGCCCATTTTAAACCCCCTTTAAAAGATTAATTCTTGAATTGGGAGATGGTTATGGGTTATTCGGAATTTTCACTAGTGCATTAAAAGAAAAGATTTGGTAACCTGAAAAAACTTTCTAAAAAGGGGTATGAGCCTTAAATGGGTAAATGATAGGCTTTAAAACCCACCCAACCCAAACAACTAGCCCCCTGATTTGTTTTTCAACTTTCCCTGAGAAATTTTTTAGTCAAAAAGTGCTTAATAACTCTCAGTGTATATATACACTGGAGAAACCCCTTTACGTGTATATATCTGTTTCAGATGGGTTTTTACAAATTTTTCGAAACTTTGCAGGGGCGTATGGTGTTTTAGCACAAAATGCGTAATAAAGGAATAAAAAAAGTTGATAGATGGATTTATTCTCAGTGTACCCGTTACCGTAACCAGTTACCAGTAGATGACCACACCAACTGTCGTGTGAATCATGACTGTTATTCAGTTGCTGTGACCCTAGCATGTTTTTTGAAAGCTGTTAAACCCACTAGGCCTGGGGGGTCATCTGGATGGAGCAGAGAGAGGCAGGGGAGCTGATGGGCTTCCCCTACTTTTCCCTTTTTAATTAACGTTTACTACCCGCCTAAAGAGTTTTTAACCCCCTCCCGTTATGAAACCCAATGACGTTAACTTTTAAAAGAACACAAGAGAATTAGTAAAAATTTAAATCGAGGTGGCTCAGTTGGGAAAACCTGTTTGCTAAGACGACTCGTCCATCCTGTTCCCTTTCCCTTTTTCGACCAGACAGTATGGGAAACCACAGCACCCCTGTCTCCTTTAGGAGACATCCGAATTTGAGAGGTTGTT
>NW_026482769.1:0-25058 GCF_026875155.1 Cherax quadricarinatus
TTTTCCCCCGACATTCTCGGCAACCCTAATATGATTCTTCCCATCTTTCTTTAATTTTTTTCCAATAAAAATTCTTTTGTGATTCTATAAGGTTTTTGTAATTCCAAGTGACCCCTATACGATTAGAGCTATAAATTTTAAAACTGAGGTCTATACTTTTTGGTTTGGAACCACTAACCCGTCGATAATTGCCGGGCCCCTTTTTTCTCCTTAAAACCCGTCTCAGTGCAAACCAAATAATCATTTTTTAAATTCATACTTGACTGGGTGACCCCCAAGAGGATTTACCCATGCTCCTAAAACGTTTTAAAAAGGGTCCTTTTTGTTGTTCCCCCGGGAAAGGACAGCCCCCCGGGGAGGGAAAAAGAGACATCTGGGAATCCTGCAACCTGGGAATAGGGAAGGCTTTACGGGTCTGTTCCTTGATTTAGAGCTTGGCCGGGTTTTTCCTCTAAAACAAGTGGCTATTCCGAGATCGGGGTGCCAAGGTGGGTCAACATTTTCCCAACAACCCTTTTGGAAGTTGCCCATTATGGGCCCCAACGGGGAAAACATTAATCATTATAGGTTTTAGGGCACGAAGTAAGTATAAAGTTATTACCCCGTAAAACATGGCTTTTTTTATGGGAAACCTTTTTTAGAACCTTCATCAAGACCCATGAAAATTTGCCTGTCATAAATTTATGCAAAGGAACGAATTTAAAACTCCTCCCTAGCTTCCATAAAACGAGGAATTCAAGGGGTATTTTCGAAAGGGGGTTATCCTTCCGACAAAGGGGCAATATGCTCCATTTTCTCTAAAGGTTTTTTACTTTTGTTGGTCTAGTTTTTCCCGAAGGGAAATAAGACTTTTGCAATAAAAGGGGCCATAACCTTTTTCTACTTCCTAGGGGGCATTTTACTAGGGGTTTAGGATTTTCCCGAGGGTTGGTTTTTTGGGGCAGTTGGAAAGATGTGCCTACTTTTTCACCTGAAGCAGAAACGGGCCCCCCTTTTCTCCCTAGAGTTTCAAGTGGGGTCGTCTGGCTGGGGCCTCCTGGATATTGTTGCGGATGCCCATAAGTAGTTTGCCTCTCCCAGGGGAACCCTATGTTGAGAAGCGTGGGCCCCCAGGGGACTTTTTGGGTGGTAGCGCTCTCCCTCGCTGGCACTTCTTTTCCCCCAATTTTTTTTTTCGATCTCGCTCACGCCAGATGTTAAAAGAGAGACGGGACCCCCTCGGCAAGGAGCGGTTTGTTTCGAAAGGTATCAGCCCCCCGGCCCCCTCCCAAGCAGTGTTTAAGTCACGATCCTCAGAAAGACAAAAAACCTCGGGGGCCCACAGACCCAGCAGGTTTTCAAACAGAATAAGCCCGCACCCCCTCAAGTTAGAGACAAACCCTCCTTTAAACCAGCTGGTAAAACTTTGGTTTTCTGTCTCACAAAGCCACCAGGATTGACCAAGCCCGCCCTGTTCATTTTAAGTCTACGATATTACTGGGATCATGTTATGCCCCAACACGTGGTCTTTACTATTTTATAATCAAAAATTTCCCCAGTTTTACCCGACGTAAATTCCGTGCCTCCCAAAATCTGTATGAACCCAAAGCTGCCCAGTGCTGTTCCGGCCACCTCAGGCTCAGCCTGATTTTCGAAGCTTTCGAAAAATTGCTCTGGTTCGGCTCATTGAAGCGGGGGAAAAAGCTGTACTCTTTTTGTAAACTGAAAACGTTTACAGAATGCGAAAACTGCCTCCTTCTCTTTCCCTATCAAATTCTTCCCTTGCGAATGCTCCTTTTCCCCTAGTTTGCTCCAGCGTGATTTTTGCCAGCTCAAGTGCCAACGACGCTGATTCACCTGAGACAACCCAGCGCACATACTGCCCATTTGCTCCGAAGGGTATCATCTTCCTCATGCGAGAACATAAAGTTTTTTTTCCCTAGCTCCCGTAGAGGGAGGAGTTTGATGTGCCATCTCTTCTTCAATAAGTTGTCAGCAATAAGTGAACGCAGTTGCGCGCTGTAAAAGTGCGTTTATAGGGAATGCCAATGGAAAAGAGCAATTTGCCAACAACGCTGTAGGACAATTTAGGTAGGTT
The DNA here is from genome assembly GCF_026875155.1 of Cherax quadricarinatus. Lineage (NCBI taxonomy): Eukaryota > Metazoa > Arthropoda > Malacostraca > Decapoda > Parastacidae > Cherax > Cherax quadricarinatus. The sequence goes on from NW_026482769.1 coordinate 2,078, forward strand.
AATGCAAAGTATAATGCCGACAACCAGGCGTCTGACACGTCTATGTGCAATAAGTTATTGCGCTATTCACAGACGAATACCCCAACGTAACACTTAATTTGCAGAACAAACGCTAGCTAGTAGCACGTACGATTACAGAATACGCGATACAAGCAAAGCCGACTGCACCACAAGATTGACCGTAGCGAAGCGAGCACACTGAAACAAGCTAGTAGCGGAGCTGCTGAACGATCACACGAGGACAATAGCAAGGCTGATAATAACAAACCTGACAACGCAAAATTTGTAAAGGCAAGTCGAGCCAACAAAAAAAAACCAACTACACAGTGTTCCTGCTACAAGCTTCACCCTAACTCACCGTTTCTCTAAGTCCAGCTCGCTCGGACAGGCTACCCATATTACAACCCTAAGGATTTCAAGGCCTGTTATCCCAGTGTAATGGGTAGCAAAAGAAACACAGCAGAAAAATTTAGACTTATCTTATCCTTCACCAATTAAAACATCCAATATGTACACCTATGTAACAGTAAAGTATAGTGCACTGTCACGGTAAGCAAGGCAGCAAAGAAGCCACAAGAGAGCAGACCGTGCTCAACCACTCTAGAAATGGGAATGACCAAAGGGGCAGACAGGAGCGGTATCCACATAACTCTGCGATTTTGCCAAATCCCACCTTCTTATTGCTAGAACCTGGTCACGTAGTTGAACGATAGGGGCCCCATCACCAAACTCTTAGCAACCTGGGTTCGCTGGTTGGGGAGATAGCCCTGTAAATGAGGTGTGTCCATGCTCCGAATAAAGGGTTACGTACTCTTTGCATGCCACAACCACCAGCACCAAAACACCATCACGCACCACGCATCACCACCAGCACAACCACCCACCACACCACCACCACGCGTCACCACCACCACCCCACCAACACCACCACATTATCAACCACCACCACCATCACCTACCACCACCATCCCCGACCACCACCATCACCACCATCACACCTTCGCCATCACCACCACCACCCCACCTCCATCACTACCCTCCACCACCACCGACCACCACCACCACCACCAAAACCACCACCATTACCTCCATCACCACCACCGGGGGGGGGTGGACCACGCCCACCATCACCACCAACACCACCCCACCATCACCCTCACCATCTTCTCACGTACCACCATCAACCTATCACCACCTCCACCATCACCACCACCACCATCCACGACACCACCCAACACCACCACCACCACCATACACCACCACCACCATCGACCCACCACCACCATCACCACCATCACAAACCTTCGCTCATCCCCACCCACCACCACCTCCATCACTACCTCCACCCACCACCACCACCACCACCACCATTACCGTCCATCACTCGCACCACCACCACCACCACCATCACCAACTAACACTCACCACCATCCACCCTCACCATCCTCTCGACCCCACCCACCACCACCGGACCTCCTCACTACTTCCACCGACCACTCGCAACACCACCACCACCACCACCACCATTACTTCCCACCACCACCAACCCACACCAGTTACCTCCATCACCACCACACCACCATTACCAACCATCACCACCACCACCCCCACCACCACCCTATCACCACCTCCACCATAACCAACCCCTCACCATCATCATCACCACCACCATCATCACAACCATCCCCACCCACCATCATCCGCCACCATCAACCACCATCATCACCACCACCCCACCACCACCACCACCACCACCCAACACCACCATCCATCACCAACCACAACCCACCATCACCATCATCACCACCACCACCACAACCACCACCAAAACACCACCATTACCACCACCACCACCATCACAACACCACCTTCACAACCATCACCACCACCATTCACATCATCACCATCCACCTTCACAACCAAACACCACCACCATCACCATCAACACCACCATCACCACCCAAACACACCTCCACCACACCTACCATCACCACCACCCCACCACCATCACCACCACGATCACCATCACCACCACCACCACCACCATCACCAAACCATCACCACCACCATCTCCACCACCATCAATACCATCACCACCACCACCACCATCACCACCACCACCGACCACCACCACCACCACCTCACCACCACCTCCAACATCACCACCACCACCAACCACCATCATCCGCCTCCCACCACCTACCATCACCACCACGATCACCATCACCACCACCACCACCAACCATCACCACCACCATCACCAACCACCATCATACCTATACACCAACCACCACCACCAGTCACTACCACCACCACCATCAATTACCATCACCATCCACGCATTTCCATCACCACCACCACCACCACCTCCACACTACCGTCCACACACCACCACCACCACCACCACCGACCACCGACCAACACCACCACCACCACCAACCACCCACCACCACCACCGACCACCACCATAACCTCCATTCACCACCATCCACCACCATCACCACACCACCACCAACAACCCTCACCATCCTCACGACCAGCCACCCCATCAACCATCACCGTCACCATCACCACACAACCACACCATCACCATCATCATCACCACCTACCCCATTACCACCATCACCACCACCAACACCAACCCCACCACCACCCATCACCACCTCCACCTAAACCACCATCCCCATCATCACCACCCACCACCATCACAAACATCACACCACCATCACCATCATCACCACCACACCGACCATCACCACCACAAACAACAACAACCACACAACCACCATTCACCACCACCACCACACCATCAAAACACGACACCATCACCACCACCACACAACCACCACCACCACCTTTCACAACTATCACCACAACCATCACCAACATCACCACCACCGATCAGCAACCATCACCACCAAAAATCCAACATAATCAACCAACCGTCACCAACATCAGCACCCCATCCCTCCACCACCACCACCATCACCACCACCACCGACCACCACCACCACCATCACCACCACGATCACCATCACCACCTACCACACCACCACCATCATCATCACCCACCACCCATCAACCCACCATCCCCACAACCACCCGCACCACCACCAACCATCACTCAACCACCATCACCACCACCCCACCATCAGCACCACCATCACACCACCTCCACCATCACCACCACCATCAACACCACCTACCACCACCTTCACCACCACTATCCACCACCACCATCACACAACAGCACATCCACACAACCACCATCAATACCATCACACAACCACCACCACCACCTCACAACTATCACCACAACCATCGACCATCATCACCACCACCATCACAACGCACACCACCACCATCACCATCAACACCACCGTCACCACCATCACCCCACCTCCACCACCACCACCATCACCCACCACCAACCACCACCTACCACCACCAATCACCACCACGAACGACCATCACCACCACCGACCACCACCATCAACATCACCACAACACCATCAACCACCATCACCCAGCCACCACCCACCACCACCACCACCATCACCACCACCATCTACCACCACCACCACCATCAGCACCACCACCATCACCACCTCCACCATCACCACCACCATCCACAACCACCACCACCCACCATCACCACCACTAACAGCCACCACCATCCACCACCATCACAACCACCACCATCCACCACCACCACCATCAGCACCACCATCACCACCATCACAACCTCGCCATCACCACCACCACCACCTACCACCCATCACCACCATCAACCACGCCATCACACCGACATCACCACCACCACCACCACAACCACCATCACATCATCTCCACCAGCTCACCACCAAACGGCACCATCCCCACAACCATCACCACCACTCACATCAACACACCACCACCACTCATTACCACTATCACCATCACCACCATGACCACCACCCCTACCACCACCACCACCATGCACCATACTACCACCACTATCGCCATCACCACAGACCACTCCAACACGACCAACCACCAACACCATCTCTACCACCACTATCTCCATCACCACTACCACCCACCACCAACATCACACCACTATCACACCACCAACCACATCACCATCATCACCACCACCACCGACCACCACCACTACCGACCACAACCATCTACCCACCATCAACCACCGTCAACCAAAAACCACCATCACACCACCCATCAATACCCATCACCACCATCAATACAATCACCACCTACCACCAACCACCACCACCATCACTCATGCACCACCATCACCACCAATCACCACAACCACCACCACACCAGTACCAAACCACACCACCACCACCGTACCACCAACACCACCACCACCACCACCACCACCACAACACACCACCTTCACTTCCCCACCACCACCACCACCACCACCATCATCACCACCACAACCAACCTCAACATCAAACCATCATTCACCACACCTCCCAACACCAACCAATCACCACAACCATTACCACCAACACCCATCACCACCACCATGTACCACCAACCACCACCTACCACCGATCACACCCATGAGCACCATCAACCATCTCTACCCACCACCATCACCATCACCACTACCAGCCATCACCATCACCAGTCCATCACCAACACCACTACCACAACACATCACTATCACCGACCACACCATCACTACCACCATCACCCAAACATCACCAACCAACACCAATCGACCATCCACCACCACCGTCACCACAACCACCACCACCTACATCACAATCACCACCCCACCAGCACCATCACAACACCTACGACCCACCATCACATCCACACCACCACCACCACCATCACAACGATCACCACATCACATCCATCTGCCACCACCATCATCACCACCAGCACACACCATCATGAAAACCATCCCACCCCAATACCATCACCACCATCACCTTCACGAACCAGCACCACTATCACCACCACCGACGCATGACCACCGATCGCCATCACCACCAAAACCACCATCACCTTCACTTACCGCAGCACCACATATCACCACCACCACCATCACCACCATCGCCATCACACCAACACAACCACCATCACCACGACCTTCATTATCACTTCACCACCATCATACCATCACCACACCACAACCACCACGCACCACCCCCACCACCACTATCACAACCAACCACCATCATACATCACCACTGACCACTACCGATGACCATAACCACCTCCACCACAACCCCCACCACCCTACCAGATACCATCACCACCACAACCATCTCCACCACCACCATACACCACTATACACCATCACCACTACTCACCACCACCGCCACCATCACAACCACCACCATCCCCACCACCACCCAACCACCACCACCATTCTCCACCACCACCATCACCCCACCTACCACCACCATCCCCACCACCACTATCACATACAAACTAACACAAACAAACCACCATCACCCCCACCCAACCACCACTACACCCACCACCATCTCAACCACGCCCATCCCAGAACACCATCACCACCAGTCACCACCGCTCACCAATCCCACCACCACCACCATCATCTCCATCACCATCATACCACCAACCACCACCAGCCATACACCACTCCGAACCATCACCACCACCACCATTCACAACCACCACCAACCACCACCATCACCAACCATCACCACCTGCATCACAAACCATCACCGACTACCATCACCAGACACCACCTTCCCTCACCAACTCCAACCATCACCACCACCACCACCATCACCGACCACCACCATCACCAACCATCACCATCACCATCACCTCCAACCACCACGACCATCACCTCACTACCACCATCACCACTCACATCACCATCCCATCAACAATCACCATCACCTTCTAGCAACAACACCATCACATCATCTTCACCACCACCATCACCACCTTCACCATCACCACCACCACCACCAACCATCACCAACCACCACCATCGCCATCACCACAACCACCCAATTATCACCATCCCCACCATCACCACTATCTCCCCCATCACCAACATCACCACCATCAATCCACCACAACCACTATCACCATCCACCACCACCCCCATCATCACCACCACCACCATCACCGACCACCACCTACCACGTCCATCATCCACCGCCATCACCAACCACCGCCACCATCACCACCATCACCACCACCATACCACCACCACCATCAACAAACCACCACCACCATCCATCAACAACCATCACTAACCTTCCATCACAACCAACACCACCACCTCACCACCACACCACCAGCACCACGCTCCACCATCAACCACCATCAACCATCACCATTCACCTCCACCACCGACTACCATCACCATCACCGAATCACTACCACCATCACCACCACCAATCATCAATTCACCACCACCATCAACCACCGACTATCACCTTCAGCAGCACCAATCACAATCATCTCACCACCTAACCATCACCACCTTCTCCCAGCCCACCACCACCACCACCATCACCACCACCACCACCACCACCAACACCACCACCATCCCCACCATCAACACCATCCCCACCATAGCACCACCATCACCACCATCATGACCACCACAACCACCACCACCACACCACCGACCATCACCACCAACACCGACCACCATCATCAGCCACCACCATCATCACCCACCGACGATACAAACCGTTCCATCCACCTACCACCATCACCACCAGCCATCACCACCACCACCACATCACCAACAAATCACCACCATGCACATCACCACCAACCTTCACTCACCACCACACCATCACCAAAACATCAACCAATCAAACACGCACCAATCACCACCATCACCCCCTCCTCCACCACCATCATTCACCACACCCCACCACCTACCACCACCACCACCACCACCATCACCGTCCACGATCAACCATCACCACCACCAACCACCATCACCATCATCACCACCACCACCACTCATCATACCAACCACCATCACCACCACCACCATCCCCAGCACCACCAACCACCACCACCATCAAATACCCTCTCAACCACCATCACCTCACCACCACCACCCCCATCAACCACCACACCCCCCATCAACACCACCACCATCTACACCACCACCACCACCATCAACCACCAACGACCATCACCACCACCATCTAATAACCATCACCATCCACCACCATTCACCACCACCCCCACCTTCAACACCATCATCACTTACCACCTCCACCATCAACCACCACCACAACATCACCACCACCACCACCATCACCCACCATCTGCACCACCATCATCACCATCCACCATCACCACCTGACCATCACCACCATCATCATCACCAAACAATCACCACCAACAACATCACCACATCACCACCACCACCCCACCACCACCCACACCCCCACCACCACTACCGATCACACCTAACCCACACCACACACCATCATCATCACCATCACCACCATCACAACCAATCACCACCACCAATCATCATCAACCACCCCCATCACCACCAACCACCATCAACACCACCAACCCCCAACACACCGCCTACCAACACCTACCATCACCACACCACCATCACCAACACCACCATCAAAAACACCACCGCACCATCATCACACCCTTCAAAAGCATCACGAGCATCACACCTCCATCAACCACACCACCACCATCACCACCACCACCATCACCGACCACCTACCTACACACCATCACCACTTTTCACCAACACCAGTACCACCTTCACCATCACCACCACCACCATCCACCCAACACCACCTCCATCATCACCACCACCATCAGACCACAACCAATATCAACACTATCAGCCACCTCCATCACCACCCCCCACTATCTCACTGTCACCACACCATCACGCCACCATCACCACCATCACCACCATTCACCACCATCACTACCATCACCACACCACCATAACCCTCACCCACTACTACCACCACCAAGCACCACCACCATCTCTAACAACCACCATCACAGCACCTCTACCACCAACCATCACCCATCACCACACACCACCATCAACCACCAACACCACCATACCTACCATCCCCACCATCAACACAACCGACCACCACCATCAATACCACCAACACACCACCCATCACCACCATCACCACAAGCCACCACCACCATCAATACCACTACCACCATCCATCTCCCACCACCATCATGCCCCACCACCACCACCACCACCACTCACCCACCACCACCACCACCACCACCACGCATCACCACCACCATCCACACCACCACCCCACGACCACAAATATCCATCACCACCACCACCACCCACCAGTCACACCATCACCATCATCACAACCACCACCACCACCACCAACCATCATCACCACCACCACCACCACCGACCACCACCACCACCATGCATCACCATCACCATCATCACCACCACCACCACCATCACTAACAACCATCACCAACCACCACCATCACCATTAACCACCACCTATTACCGCCACCACCGTACCTCCACCATCACCACCACCACCACCACCATCAACACATCACCAATCATCACCACCCTCATCTCACCAACAACCCACCCTCACCAACTCACCACACCATCATCGACCAGCACACCACCACCACCCCCACCATCAGCCATCACCACCATCACCATACCACCATCTTCACCATCACCACCAACACAACCATTCCCCATCACCATCACACACACCACCGACCACCACCACACCACCATCCACCATCACCACCACCACTCACCACCACCACCCCACCACCCACCACCACCACCACCACACCACCACCACCCCCTACCACCACCACCACCATCACTCCTTCGCCATCACCACCGACCACCACCAACACCTACACCACCACCATCTCCATCACCTACCACCCACCACCTACCGACACCACCCAACACCAATACCGTCACCACCACCAATACTATCACCACTATCCCATCAACACAACCACGCAACACCATCACCATCACTACACACCGACCATCTCCATCCCACACCACCACATCACCATCACACCAACACCATCACCCCATCAACCACCACCACCACCACGACAACCACCACCAACAACCAACCACCACCACCACCATCAACACCACCATCACCTACCACCGCACCACCATCAACCACCTGCCACCACCACCACCACCATCAACCACTAATCACCACCACCACCATCACCACCACCACCAACCACCACGACCAGCACCAACCAACCACCACAACCATCACCAACATCACAACCATCACCACCACCTTCAATTCCTTCCCAACCATCAATATCATCACACCACCCCACATCACCAAACCCCCAAACCACCACAACCACCACCACTCAACCACCAACCACCACCACTCACTCTCTACCAACAGCCAACACCACCACCAACCACCACTATCACCAACTCACCACCATCACCACCATCACCACCACCACCACCACCACACAACCACCACCACCACCACCACCACCACCACCACCATCACCACAACCAACCACCACCACAACCACCACCACCATTCAATACCATCACAACCCACCACCACATCACCCACCATTTACACCCTTCCATCACCACCCCCATCACCAACACCACCACCATACCACCCACCACCACCATCACCACTAACAAACAAACCACGACCCATCACCATCAACCACCATCAGCTCTCCACCACCAGTCAACATCATCACCACCACCACCGTCCCTACCACACACCACTAACATCTCCACCACACCAAACCTACATCCTCCACCACCACCACACCACCACCACCAACCCCCACCACCACCACCACCACCACCACCACCAACACAAAAGACCACCACCACCATCACCAACCACCACCACTATCATCACCACCACCACCACCATCCACCATCACCACCTTTACCACCCAACCACCACACCATCACCACCACCAGCTACCTCCCCACCACCACCACCTTCCACCATCACCACCATCCACCATCACAACCACCATCACCACCAACCACCAACATCACCGACCACCACATCACCACCACCATAAATTTCCATCACCACCACCATAACCATCAACCACCATCATCACTTACCTCCACCATCACCACCACCCATCAATCACCATCACAACCAAACCCCCCCCCCCCACCATCAACCATGCACCACCAAGCACCACCACCCATCAAAGCCAACACCACCATCACCACCTAACACCACCATCACCACCATCACCACCCATCACCACCACCATCAACACCATCACCAGCATCACCACCTACACCACCATCACTACCACCAATCAACCACCACACCATCACCGCACCCAACACCACCACCACCACCTATCACACCACCCACCATCCACCACCACCACCATCCACCACCAAAACCTCAACACCATCACACCTTCGTCATCACCACCACCGACCATCCACCATCCCCACCGTCCCACCGGCCACCCCACCCCAATCTACCGACAACCACCCACGCATCACCTCACACCACCACCACCACCATCACCACACCACCATCACCACCATCATTTACCCACCGTATCACAATCACCACCACAACCACTAACCCCACCATCACCATCACTACCACCAAATATCTCCATCACCACTACCCACGACCACCACCATGCACTAACACCACTATCTCCATCACCACTAACCACAACCACTCTCACCACCACACCACCACCACCACCCACCACCATCATCACCCACAATCACACCAAACCATCACCTCCATCGACCACCGACCACCACCACCAACCACCACCCACCGACCACCACCACTCACCACCACTACCACCACAACAACCATCACCACTAATTCAACACCATCACCACCGTCCCGCAAAACCACCAACACTCACCACCGATCAATTACCCTCAGACCACCAATGCAATACAGTCCACCATTACCCCCACCACCATGCATCACCGCCACCCAACCATCACCACAACCAACACCTATCCACCAGCACCACCATTACAACTCAACACCACCACCACAACCACCATTTCCACCATCACCACCACCACCACCACCTCCATCACCACCACCACCACCATCATCATCCACACGAGCCTCCACCATCATCATCATCAACCAATCATCCACCACCCCAACAACCACCACACACCACAACCATTACCACCACCACCATCAACTTCAACCATTACCAACACCTCCACTACCACTACCACCCACCATTACCACCACCACCACCATCTCTATCCACCACCCATCACCATCACCACTACCACCGTCAACCACACCACCATCAACACCATCACCACCACCATACATCACCAACCACCACCACAAGCAACAACTATCTCCGATCACACACCACCAACACCGATCACTACCACTCACACCACCAACACCACACCCACCACCATCATCATCACCACCACCACCATCACAACCAATCACCACCACTATCATCATCAACACCCCCATCAACCACAACCCCATCACCACCACCACCTCCCCCCACCCACCAACACCACCAACACCACTACCACCATCACCACCATCACCACCACCTCTCATCATAAAACACCATCCACCACCACACAACCATCACAAGCAACACCACCTCCATCACCGCCACCATCAACATCACCAACCACCATCACCACCACCCCATCCACCAATCCACCAATCTAACTACACACCACAACCCACTTTCATCACCATCACCATCACCACCTTCACCATCACCCACCACCACCAATCACGCACCACCACCATGATCACCACCCTACCATCAACCACAACCACTATCATCACTATCACCACCTCCATCACCACCACCACTATCATCATTCTATTACCACCACCATCACCTTATTCCATCACTCACCAACACCACCATCACACCACACCACCACCACCACCATCACCATAACCATCACCACTTTACCAGCCACCCATCACCACCACCATCCTCTACTACCACCATCATCCATCACCTTCTACCACGCACCCTCACCATCACCGCCAACACCACCACCACCAACCAAAGCCAACAACCATCACCACCATCACCACAACCACCACCACCAACAATACCACCACCACCACCAACCACCATCATCACCACCACCGCACCACCACCACCACCACCACCACCACCATCGATCACCACCACCATCCACCGCACCACCACCGGAACACCACCATCATCACCATGCACCATCAACACCACCCACACCACCACCACCCATCATCATCACCACCACCACCACCACCATCATCACCATCACCATCATCACCACCAACCACCATCACCACAACCATCACCACCACCACCATCACCAATACGCAACCACCATTACCGCCCACCACCACCCCACCATCACCAACCCACCACCATGGCACCACCGACCACCATCACCGCCACCAACACCACACACCACCACCATCACCACCACCATCACCACCACCACCAACACTTCCACCATCAATACCATCACCACCAACAACGACCAACATCACCACCACCACCACCACACCACCACCGACCATCACCACCACCACCACCATCACCACCACACAAACCACCAACCACCACCATCATACCATCCACACCACCACCACCATCACCACCCCCACCACCTCCATCACTACCTCCAACCATCAACCACCACCACCATTACCTCCATCACCACCAACGGACCACCACCACATCACCACCATCACCACCACGAAACACTCACCATCATCCCCACCTACCACCATTAACCGACCATCACCACCACCACAGCACGACCACCACCACCATCCACCACCACCACCATATGCCATCCAACTATCATCATCACCACCCCAACCACCATCACAACCATCACACACCAACATCACCATCATCATCACCACCACCACCACAAGCACTCATCATCACCACGATCAACGCATCACCACCACCACCACCACAACCACCACCACCACCATTACCACCACCACCACCATCACCATCAAACACCACCACATTCACACAACCACACCACCACCATCACCATCATCACCACCACCTTCACATAACCATCACCACCACCACACCATCAACACTACCATCACCAACCATCACCACCACCTCCACCACCACCACCAACACCATCACCACCACCACCCCCACCACCACCATCACCACCACGATCACCTTCACCACCACCAACACCACCACCATCATCACCACCCATTATCACCACCACCACTATCACACCAGCACCACCAATTCCACAACAACCACCAACACCATGGGCACCACCACCAACATCACCACCAATATCAATACCATCACCACCACCACCACCATCCAACACCTTTCAACCACCACCATCAATCACCCCCACCATCACCACCATCACAACCACCACCACCATCATAACCATCAACACACCACCCCAAACCATCACCACCACCACGTCTATCAACACCGTCCATCTCACCATCACAAACCACCACCATCACAACAACCACCATCACCACCACCACAATGAACCACTACCACCACCCACCATCACCACCATCACCACCATCACCTCACCATTACCACCCATCACCACCATCACCACCATCACCACCATCACCACCATCAACACCTTCGCAATCACCACCACCACCACCAACCACCATCAACCACCGTCATCACCACCCACCGCACCACCACAACCACCACCATCACCATCCTCACCACCAGCCACCCATCACCACAACAATCACCACCACCACCGATCCACCACCACCAAAATTCCAATTACCACTATCACCATCACCGACCATCACCACCACAACCACCACTATCACAACCACCATCATCTCCATCACCACTACCACAACCAACACCATCACCACCTCCAACCACCACCACCAATCCCCTCACCACCACCACCATCACCACCATCAACCATCACCAACCCAACCACCACCTCCACCCATCACGCACCATCACCACCACCACACCACCGCTACCACCACCGACCACAACCAACAACCACCACCACACCATCACCACCACCCTCACCACCTCCACACGCATCACCACCACAACCATCACGACCCCACCACACCGCAATCATCACCACAACCATCACCCACCACAACCAACACACCACAACCATCACCACCAGCCACCACCACAGCAAACCACCCACAAACCACACACCCAACACCACCATACAATACCATCACCTTCCACAACCACAATCCACCATCACCACCACATAACCTACCACCACATACCACCATTACCACCACAACCACCACAAAACCACTATTTCCACCACAACCCTAAGCATCACACCACCATCACCATCACCACCACCACCACCACTCACCACCACCACCACCCACCACCCATCATCATCACCATCATCACCACCATCATCACCACCACCACCACCATTATCGCCACCACACACCATCCCCACCAAAACAATCCCCACCACCACCATCACCACCACAACCATCACAACCACCACCATCACAACCACGCACCATCGCCACCACCACCATTACAACCACCACCATCCTCAACCACCACCATCACAAACCCCATCACCACCTCCACCACCACGCACCACCACCACCACCACCCCACCATCCTCACCACCCACGACCATCATTTCCATCACGCATCATCACCACCACCATCACACCACTAATCACCACCATCACCATTCACAACCCCACCACCACCATCACAACCATTACCTACCTCCATCACAACCATCAACCACCACCATCAGCCACCTCCTTCACCAATCCTCCACCATCACCACCACCACCACCACCCTCTCAAGATCCACCACCACCACCACCATCACGCACCATCACCATCACCTCGACCACGCACGACCATCACCATCACTACCAACATCACCACCACCATATCACCACCACCATCAACACCGCCATCACACTCCACCATCACCACCACCACCACCACCACTATCTCCACACCACCACCAACCCATCACCACCATCCCATTCACCTCGGACCACAACGACATCCACACCATCACTACCAACCTCCACCACCACCATTCATCACCACCACCTCACCACCACAATCACCACCACCATCACACCACCGCCATCCCCACCACCACCTAGCACCACTCCACCACCGACCACCATCACCCACCACCTGTACACACCACCGCCCATCACCACCACCACCAACCATCACACCATCCCCACCGATCACCACCAACCCCACCTCACCACCACCACCACACAACCACCCCCATCATCACCACCACACACCTTCATCACCAACCACCAACCGTCACACCACCATCATCACCACCGGCCATCAACACCACCACCCGCCAACATCACTACCCATCACCACCATCACCACCATACCATCACCACCCCTCATCACCATGCCACCATCACCACCAACAACACTAACCATCACCACCTACATCCCCCAAAAAAAACCATCACCACCAACCATCACCACCACCATCACCACCATCACCAACCACCAACACCACCATCACCACCACCACCACCATCAAACCACCACCACGACCTCAACACCATCACCATCACCGTCACCTCCACCACCACGACCATCACCATCACTACCTCCATCACCACCACCATCACAATCACCACCACCATCACCAACCACCATCACCTTCAGCAACACCATCACCCATCATCACCAACCACCCTCCTCCACCTTCACCACAACCACCACCCATCACCACCACCACAACCACCATCACCACCACCTACGACCGTCCATCACCACCACAACCATCACCATCCCACCATCACCACATCGCCTCCCCACCATCACCACCATCACCACCGATCAGAACTCAGCCACCACAACCACCACCACCATCAACAACCACCACTACCACCATCATCACCACCACCACATCACCAACCACGACCACCGTCATCACCACCATTATCAATACCGCCCTCACCACCACCATCACCACCATCACCACCATCACACCAACACCACCACCCATCACCACCATCACCACCATCACCACCACCTCCACCACCACCACCACCACCATCACCACCACCAACCAACACCACCACCACCATCACCACCGACGATCACCATCACCACCACCACCACCCCGTAGTGGTATCATCTTCCACATGCGAGAACATAGAGTTTTTTTTTTCCCGTACTCCCGAGAGGGAGGAGTTTGATGTGCCATCTCTTCTTCAAATAAGTTGTCAAGCAATACAGGAACGGCAGTTAGCGCAGATGTAAGAGTGCGTTTATAGGGAATGCCAAAGGAAACGAGCAATTTGCCAACAACGCTGTAGGACAATTTAGGTAGGTTAATGCAAAGTATAATGCCGACAACCAGGCGTCTGACACGTCTATGTGCAATAAGTTATTGCGCTATTCACAGACGAATACCCCAACGTAACACTTAATTTGCAGAACAAACGCTAGCTAGTAGCACGTACGATTACAGAATACGCGATACAAGCAAAGCCGACTGCACCACAAGATTGACCGTAGCGAAGCGAGCACACTGAAACAAGCTAGTAGCGGAGCTGCTGAACGATCACACGAGGACAATAGCAAGGCTGATAATAACAAACCTGACAACGCAAAATTTGTAAAGGCAAGTCGAGCCAACAAAAAAAAACCAACTACACAGTGTTCCTGCTACAAGCTTCACCCTAACTCACCGTTTCTCTAAGTCCAGCTCGCTCGGACAGGCTACCCATATTACAACCCTAAGGATTTCAAGGCCTGTTATCCCAGTGTAATGGGTAGCAAAAGAAACACAGCAGAAAAATTTAGACTTATCTTATCCTTCACCAATTAAAACATCCAATATGTACACCTATGTAACAGTAAAGTATAGTGCACTGTCACGGTAAGCAAGGCAGCAAAGAAGCCACAAGAGAGCAGACCGTGCTCAACCACTCTAGAAATGGGAATGACCAAAGGGGCAGACAGGAGCGGTATCCACATAACTCTGCGATTTTGCCAAATCCCACCTTCTTATTGCTAGAACCTGGTCACGTAGTTGAACGATAGGGGCCCCATCACCAAACTCTTAGCAACCTGGGTTCGCTGGTTGGGGAGATAGCCCTGTAAATGAGGTGTGTCCATGCTCCGAATAAAGGGTTACGTACTCTTTGCATGCCACAACCACCAGCACCAAAACACCATCACGCACCACGCATCACCACCAGCACAACCACCCACCACACCACCACCACGCGTCACCACCACCACCCCACCAACACCACCACATTATCAACCACCACCACCATCACCTACCACCACCATCCCCGACCACCACCATCACCACCATCACACCTTCGCCATCACCACCACCACCCCACCTCCATCACTACCCTCCACCACCACCGACCACCACCACCACCACCAAAACCACCACCATTACCTCCATCACCACCACCGGGGGGGGGTGGACCACGCCCACCATCACCACCAACACCACCCCACCATCACCCTCACCATCTTCTCACGTACCACCATCAACCTATCACCACCTCCACCATCACCACCACCACCATCCACGACACCACCCAACACCACCACCACCACCATACACCACCACCACCATCGACCCACCACCACCATCACCACCATCACAAACCTTCGCTCATCCCCACCCACCACCACCTCCATCACTACCTCCACCCACCACCACCACCACCACCACCATTACCGTCCATCACTCGCACCACCACCACCACCACCATCACCAACTAACACTCACCACCATCCACCCTCACCATCCTCTCGACCCCACCCACCACCACCGGACCTCCTCACTACTTCCACCGACCACTCGCAACACCACCACCACCACCACCACCATTACTTCCCACCACCACCAACCCACACCAGTTACCTCCATCACCACCACACCACCATTACCAACCATCACCACCACCACCCCCACCACCACCCTATCACCACCTCCACCATAACCAACCCCTCACCATCATCATCACCACCACCATCATCACAACCATCCCCACCCACCATCATCCGCCACCATCAACCACCATCATCACCACCACCCCACCACCACCACCACCACCACCCAACACCACCATCCATCACCAACCACAACCCACCATCACCATCATCACCACCACCACCACAACCACCACCAAAACACCACCATTACCACCACCACCACCATCACAACACCACCTTCACAACCATCACCACCACCATTCACATCATCACCATCCACCTTCACAACCAAACACCACCACCATCACCATCAACACCACCATCACCACCCAAACACACCTCCACCACACCTACCATCACCACCACCCCACCACCATCACCACCACGATCACCATCACCACCACCACCACCACCATCACCAAACCATCACCACCACCATCTCCACCACCATCAATACCATCACCACCACCACCACCATCACCACCACCACCGACCACCACCACCACCACCTCACCACCACCTCCAACATCACCACCACCACCAACCACCATCATCCGCCTCCCACCACCTACCATCACCACCACGATCACCATCACCACCACCACCACCAACCATCACCACCACCATCACCAACCACCATCATACCTATACACCAACCACCACCACCAGTCACTACCACCACCACCATCAATTACCATCACCATCCACGCATTTCCATCACCACCACCACCACCACCTCCACACTACCGTCCACACACCACCACCACCACCACCACCGACCACCGACCAACACCACCACCACCACCAACCACCCACCACCACCACCGACCACCACCATAACCTCCATTCACCACCATCCACCACCATCACCACACCACCACCAACAACCCTCACCATCCTCACGACCAGCCACCCCATCAACCATCACCGTCACCATCACCACACAACCACACCATCACCATCATCATCACCACCTACCCCATTACCACCATCACCACCACCAACACCAACCCCACCACCACCCATCACCACCTCCACCTAAACCACCATCCCCATCATCACCACCCACCACCATCACAAACATCACACCACCATCACCATCATCACCACCACACCGACCATCACCACCACAAACAACAACAACCACACAACCACCATTCACCACCACCACCACACCATCAAAACACGACACCATCACCACCACCACACAACCACCACCA
Source organism: Cherax quadricarinatus (assembly GCF_026875155.1). Classification (NCBI taxonomy): domain Eukaryota; kingdom Metazoa; phylum Arthropoda; class Malacostraca; order Decapoda; family Parastacidae; genus Cherax; species Cherax quadricarinatus. The sequence goes on from NW_026482769.1 coordinate 21,313, forward strand.
CCACCTTTCACAACTATCACCACAACCATCACCAACATCACCACCACCGATCAGCAACCATCACCACCAAAAATCCAACATAATCAACCAACCGTCACCAACATCAGCACCCCATCCCTCCACCACCACCACCATCACCACCACCACCGACCACCACCACCACCATCACCACCACGATCACCATCACCACCTACCACACCACCACCATCATCATCACCCACCACCCATCAACCCACCATCCCCACAACCACCCGCACCACCACCAACCATCACTCAACCACCATCACCACCACCCCACCATCAGCACCACCATCACACCACCTCCACCATCACCACCACCATCAACACCACCTACCACCACCTTCACCACCACTATCCACCACCACCATCACACAACAGCACATCCACACAACCACCATCAATACCATCACACAACCACCACCACCACCTCACAACTATCACCACAACCATCGACCATCATCACCACCACCATCACAACGCACACCACCACCATCACCATCAACACCACCGTCACCACCATCACCCCACCTCCACCACCACCACCATCACCCACCACCAACCACCACCTACCACCACCAATCACCACCACGAACGACCATCACCACCACCGACCACCACCATCAACATCACCACAACACCATCAACCACCATCACCCAGCCACCACCCACCACCACCACCACCATCACCACCACCATCTACCACCACCACCACCATCAGCACCACCACCATCACCACCTCCACCATCACCACCACCAATTAAAATTTCCCCCCCCCAAAACCATCCCCCTCCCTTTTTACTAAAAAAAAAACCCCCAAAAATTTTTAAAAAATTTTTTTAAAATTTTCCCCCAAAAAAAAAATTTAAAATTTTAAAAATTTTTAAAATTTTTAAAAAAAAAAATAATTTTTTTTAAAAAATTTTTTTTGCCCCCCCCAAAAAACTATTTTTTAAATTTTTTTTAAAAAAAAAAATTTTTTTTTTAAAAAAAAATTTTTAATTTTAAAAAAAAACCCCCTTTTTTAAACCCCCCCTTTAAACCCCCTTTTTTTTAAAAAATTTTTTAAAATTTTAAAAAAATTTTTTTAAAAAAATTTTTTTTTTTTTTTAAAAAAAAAAATACCTCCCCTTTTTTTAAAAAAAAAAAATATTATTTTAAAAAAAATTTTTTTAAAAAAAAACACCCCCCCAAAAACCCCCCCAAAAAAAAACCCCTTTAAGAAAAATTTTTTTTTTTTTTAAAAAAACCCCCCCCCTTTTTTTTAAAAATTTTAAAAAATTTTTTTTTAAAAAAAATTTTAAAAAAAAAACCCCCCCCCTTTCCCAAAACCCCAAAAAATTTTTTTAAAAAAATTTTTCCCCCCCCCAAATTTTAAAAAAAAAGGGTTTAAAAAAACAAAAACCCCCAAAAATTTTTTTAAAAATTTTTTAAAAAAAAATTTTAAAAAAAATACCCCCCAAACCCAAACCCCCCCCAAACAAACCCCCCCCCCCAAACCCAAAAAATTTGGGGCCCCCCCAAACCCCCCGGGGGGAAATTTTTTGGGAAAATGAAAAAAGTGGGAATAAAACGCAATTTGGGAACCCCCCCCTTTGCCCTTTTTCCCCGGGGGGTTTGGCCTCCCACGGGGCCTATTTCCCCCCGTTAGGGGGGCAAAAAATCATTTACATATGTACAATGCTTATAAGGGGGGTAATAAAGTCAAACTTTTCCAACTGTGTTTATTTGCCCCTTTTAAACCCGGAAAGGCCATTTGAAACCATTTTTTAAATAGGGCCTGTCCGGCTGGACTTAGAAAAAAGGTTTTGGGGAACTTGTAGCAGGGAAAATTGTGTCTTGCTGTTTCCTTCCTTTAAAAATTTTTTCGTGTCAGTTCTTTATACACCTTGCATTGTTATCGTTCAACGCCCACTAGCTTTTTCATGGGTCGCTTCGCTACGGCAAATCTTGTTTCAGTCGGGTTTGCTTGTATCCCTATTCTGCAAAACGTACTGTGCATCCAAAAAGGGTTCTGCAAATTAACGTTTACGTTGGGGATTCGTCCCGTGCAACAATAACTTTTGCCCCCTAGAGAGTCAAGCCTGGGCGGCAAACTTTGCATAACCTACCTAAATTTTTCCCTACAGGTTGTTGCAAATTGCTCGTTCCATTTGGGATTCCCTATAAACGCACTCTTAAAAACTGCGCAACTGCGTTCACTTATTGCTGCATACTTTTGAAAAGAGATGCAAATCAAACTCCTCCCCTCACGGGGGCTAGGGAAAAACTTTTATTTCTCGCAGAGGAAGATGAACCCTACGGAGAAAAAAATGGTCATATTGCATGGGTTGTCTCAGGTGAACAGCGTCGTTGGCACTTAGCTGGCAAAAACACCGGGAGCAAATGGGGAAACAGAAGCTTTCGAAAGGGAAAAAAAAAATTTTGATGGGGAAAGAGAAGGGGCAGTTTTTGCATTCTTTAAACGATTTCATTTTTTAAAAAAAGCAGTACAGCTGTTCCCCCTTCAATGAGGCCGAACCAAGAAAATTTTCGAAAGCTTCAAAAATCAGGCTCGAGCCTTGAGGTGGCCGGAACAGCACTGGGCAGCTTTGGGTTTCATACAGCATTTTGGGGGAAGGCACAGGAATTTAGTCGGTATTAACTGACGCTGAATTCTCGTTTTATAAAGTATGAAGACCACGTGTTTGAGCATATACATTTATCCAGCAAATATCGTAAAACCTTCAAATTGAACGGGCTCATTTGGGTCAATCCCGGGGGACTTTGTGAACAGAAAAACCAAAGTTTTTAAAACCAGCTGGTAAAAGCGAGTGGTCTCTAATTTTTGAGGACGGGTGCAGCTTTTTCTGATTGATAACCGCTGAGTCTGGGGGACCAGAGTTCTGTCTTTTTGCAGGATGTGACTTAACCACTTTCATTTGGGGGCGCCAGGTTTGGCTGATACCTTCGAAAAGAACCGCTCCTTTCCGACGGTCCCGTCCTCTTTTTCAACAGCGGCGGGGAGCAGAGATCGACAAAAATTGGAGAATGAAGTGCCAGCCCAGGGGGAGCGTCCACGCACCAACCAAGTCACCGGTAGCCCCGCTTTTCAACATATGGGCCCCCCGCGGAGAGGAAACTACTTATGGGGCATCTCGACAACAATATCCAGAAAGGGCCCCCCAGAAAGACACCACTTGCAACGCATCAGGGGGTAAAGGGCAACCTGTCGTCTCTTCAGGAAAAAGTAGGGCAAAATCAGTTCCCAAATGCCCCCAAAAACCAAACCCCCTCGGGAAAATCCAATATCCCTATAACATGTCCCCTAGAGAAGTGAAAAAGGTATGGCCCCTTTTATTTCGAAATCTTATTTCCCTTCGGGAAAAATCAGAACCAACTAAAGTAAAACCTTTAGAAATACTGAGCATATTGTCACTTGTCCCGAGAAGGAATATTACCCCCTTTCAAGAATACCCTTTTAATTCCTCAGTTTTATTGGAAAGCCATGGAGGGGCTTTTCCTTTTCCTTTGCATAAAATTTTAGTACAGGCAAATATACACAGGGGATTGACTGAGGGGGCTCAAAAAGGATTTCCCATGAAAAATCCCTTTATACTGGGAAAAAACATTACTACTGTTTCTTCGTGTCCTAAAAACCCATAATGATTAATGCTTTTCCAGTTTGGCCATAACCGGGCAACATCCCAAAGGGTTTTCTGGGGGAATGTTGACCTATCCTTGGGGGG
>NW_026482772.1:0-10769 GCF_026875155.1 Cherax quadricarinatus
TTTATAATAAAAAAAATATATAAAATTTTATTTTAAATATTTAAAATTATATTTATACCCCGAATTTCCAGTCTTGCAAATATATTTACATTACAGTTTTCAGACTTCGCTGGTGTTGAGTATGGTTTTCCCGCAGCAGTGTCTAGATGCAGTGTTCAGCAGCAGCAGCAGCAGTGTCTAGCAGCAGTCAACCATCATACTGATCGTTAGGTTCCCCTGATATCTCTTCCCCATGATGACTGTCTTGGTGAAACCGTTCACTGTCGGGGTTCCACTTAACAAACTGTACGTAGAGCAAAACTAAGTTCGGATTTGAATTCAACGTCCCAAAATTACTTAGAACAAATGTTAAATGAAGCTTTTATTGGCCACTGTATAATTAACCGTTTATGTAAAAAGGGGTAATGACGGGGAGGGAGAGAGAGAGAGAGAGAGAGAGAGAGAGAGAGAGAGAGAAGAGAGAGAGGGGAGGATGGATGGATGGGAGGGAGGTTGGTTGGTTGGTTAAGCGAGATCAAGAAAGTGAACTGAAGTAAAGTTTGCTGTTACCTGGAATCAAAGCGAAAGAATCACCTCGGCCAGTTCTCTATCTAGTCAAGAAATCTGAACTAGTGTACAGTTAAAACCACACAAGAGGTGTGAGCAATGGGTGGTTTTATATGACGACCCGTCCAGTGTGACAGACTTTCTTCAGCATTACCACTCCATCTCTATTTCCTTCTAAATATCACACCAAAAGATGCAACATTCAAGTTCTTCATACTAATGATGGGACGATACCAAAACTTTTACCATACCGATACTAAATTTTGCACAGATACCATCAGAATTAGGCGGTACCAAATACTTTAGACACCCCTACTCCACACCTCTTAAGAAACACACATTTCGTATCCTAAGATGAATATGGAAGCAAACAGGTACTATGTACGTGTGAGGTACTGCTAACAGCCATGAGATGTGCTTTAATACTGCAGTTTCTTGGCTGCCTTGGAAGCAGGGTTCACCATACATACAGTGTGTTACACTGAAGACTTAATCTTCCGTAAGGAACTTGACCTTCTGTCCTCTCAGATAGACTGTCACGGCGACGTGTTCAAAATGACTGCATCGAACTGCCAGCCGACCGCTGCATAGCCTTATCTTTTCTTGTGACCGTCGCACAGCACTGTCTCCCTCTTATCTGAGTCTTGTGGTAACTGAGCTGCTCCCAGGGAGAGATGGATCGCACACAGCCTGGGCTCCGTCTGTCTGGCTGAACGCCCGTTTGGTATTATCAGCGCCAGGCACCGTGTATAAGGCTATATGTTTGATGCAGACGGCCACGGTGTCCAATATCTTAGGTGGTATCTGATCTGAAGACGACTGCACCTCCCTCAATCTCTCCCCCTCCCCTGTCCCTCCAAGCGGACGAGGGAAGAGTGGCGGGGAAGTACAGGAGGAGGAGTAAGGGAATGTACAGAGAGGTTAGAAAGAGAATTAATAAAGGAAGTAAGATGAGATGAGAGAGAAGGAAAGGAGGTAAGAGTTACGAAAGAGTAAGAAAATATCAGAAAGGAGGCTTGGGAAATACGGGAATTGAATGGTGTAAGAGAAGATGCGTATAAAAAAAAGGCAAAGAAAAAAAAACTGACATGAAACTGGAGAGGTCTGAAGAACCGACGGATCTCAAATGGCGCTCTCTGTGGACCGGGATAACACCAGAGATGAGAGCATTGAGGAACACCAACGGCTGGACGGACGCGGGTCACATCTGGAGAAGACCCGGGAGGAAGTACAGCATCTTTATGAATGAATGACATGAATGGCGACTGGACCACGCCTACACAATAGGGGACAAAGTTAAATAACTACTGAGTGGATTACATCAAAATATGGCTTGACATTACATCTCACAAAGATCCAGAAACAGAAACACTATGTGCTCTATGAGCGACCATCTTGAACATATTACTGAAGAGACAACTGTCAAAAAAATAAATAGGGAATGTAGTTCCAGTATTGAAAAGGGGCACACAGGTGGCGGGACCTGGAAATGACTATTCCTCTTCCAACACGACTCGCTTATTAAGGTATTATTAGACATATGTTATGACCATCATAGACTATGCAGCACCAGCATGTAGCCTGCACCTGATCGAACATAAAAAAATCAAGACCATTCAAAAGCCGGCAACGAATCTGGCATCGTTAGTGAGGAAAGATATACAAGGAGACACTTTGGGAACTCATCCTGACAATCCTAAACGAGAGGACGTTCAGGAAGGGATATGATCACGGTGTATAAAATACTCTGGTCAAATACATACACACACACACACTCGAGTCAGAGGTGTCCATCTTCGCAAATGTGAAACTAATGAAGAGAATAGACCAGGAAAGAATACAAAGAGATCTGCATAAGCTGCAAGATTGACCTGATAAGTAGCTACTAGAATTTAACCCCAGAAAATGAAAAGCTATGAAAATCGGAGAAGGGGAAAAAATGACCGGAAATAGTGTACAGGCTCGGGAAACCAAAGACTTCAAACCTTCTGAAAGAGGGATCTCTGAGCATATTTCCCAGTATTTCGCCTGATACACACACCTGAATAACCACTGCAGCAAACGAGAGTCTGGCAAACTTAAGAGTACCCTTTGGAAACTTCTTCAATGAGGCATCTGCTACTTTATACGCGACATGCGGCGGTCCCATCCTGGAGTTAAACATGTAAAGCTGGAAAAGTGCAAAGGTTTGGAACGAAACTAGTCTCAGAGCTGAGGGGGGGGGGGTATGACATAAGAAAGGAGAAGCACTGCTGCAGGTCTACTGGCACATGCTAGGAGGGTGCAAGAGCCTATGAGGAGAGGCTAGAGGAGTTAAATCTGAAGACACTGGAGAACAGAAGGACAGAGTTGACATACCTGGAGAGGGTTTCGGGGGTCAACGCTCCCGCGGCCCGGTCTGTGACCAGGCCTCATGGTGGATCAGGGCCTGATCAACCAGGCTGTTACTGCTGGCGCACGCAACCGACGTATGAACCACAACCCGACTGGTTAGGTACTGACTTAAAAAGGTCTGCCATCTTCCTTGCCCCAGGGGGGATGGGCTCGTAGGAATGGCAGTCTTGTGAACCGCAGGTGGTAGCAGGCTCTGGCTCTGGCACCTTCCCGCCCTAGAAGGGCTCGTGGAATAAGAACATAAGAAGGAGGAACACTGCAGTAGGCCTGTTGGCCCATACTGGGCACGTTCTTCACAAATCCAATAGTGTCCACCTTAGTGCGTTACTTTCTTTTTTTTTGAGGAACTGACAGAGCGGACAGGAAGGGCGTTTGAGAGGCGCTGGTCTCAGGTACACGAGGTCACAGCTGGAAGTTTAAAGCACAGATGAGTCACAGGGATGTTAGGAAATACTTCTTTAGTATTAGAGTGGTCAGGAAGAGGGGCGACCTAGACAGCGAAGTGGTAGAGGCAGAATCCATACATAGCTTTAAGATTAGGGATGATACGGCTGACACAGTCAGGAATAAAACAAGTAACGGCCCGAAGAGGCTGGGTCAGGAACTGAGACTCGACCCCGGCAACCACAATTAGGCGAGTATACACACAACTCACCAATACATCTTTTATGAACCTCAGATAATTCAGCAAACCATTACAGTGGAAGTTACTTCTCTCTTTAAAAACATCTGTGAGTGATGAGAGATTAGCACTCTTGAATATAATAATTAGCTTTGTGTTTAAAAGACGCAGCACGTGCGTAAACTACACTTGCGTAACCTCACCTGCGTAACCAACCCTCACACACGCAATATACCATCACAAGAATTATGCCAGTTGGCATACCATCGCGAATATATTATCTGGGAGGCGTCTATCGACGCAAGCGAGGGGGAAAAATCTGCGATATACTGCCTAGGGGGAGGAAAATGCCGAATATACTTACTGAGCAAACACAATATACCTTCAGTACGGCACTTGGTATATTACGACAGGTGGAAGGTAGGCTACAGGAGTGTATATGGCTGCAACAGAGAAGCACTTAACAGGGGATGGAGGCTCCAGCCTTCACTACTACGCTGCCCTACACGGTGTAGTTTTACGTTGTGGATCCAATCTTAAACTCGCGTACTGATGAGGCGTCGCAGCCTATTACCAAAAGATTGTATCCTTGGAAGCGTAAATAAATCAGCCCCAGCAAACTTAGCAAACTTATTAATGAAAAATATGACCCTATTAATGAAAGATTGATTTTTTTCCTGAATGAAATAACCGATCTTACTAAGGAAAATCGAAGCCTACTACTGGAAGATCCAGACCTATTTAATGGTTAATATAATCTGTCCACAAAGGATCTGATTGATAATTTCCTCTCAACTTGGTAAGTTACAAGTTGAGAGGCAGGGTCAGGAGCCGAGACTTGACCCCTGCAACCACAAATAGGAGAGCACACACAAAAAAAGTGTGCAGGCTGGTTATTAATACATTAACGGGAAAGGGAGCGCGGAACACGTAGGAGTTATACAGTCCTTGGAGAAATGGGGTAAGCAGGTTAGTCTAATGAAAGATAAGTTCATTTCCTTGGATCAAGAGCTCACCAGCATGACGGCACCTCTGAGTAGTGTAGGTCAGTTATACCAACGAGACTAATCTACCTCTCAGACGTCTATCATGCAAGTGAGACCAAGAGCTAGAGCTCCCTCCCACTGGCATTCTTAAACAGCCACTTACAAACTGGTGATGACACAATAAGTGACTGACGCATAAGTAGTGGCTGACCCATAAGTATCAGATACATAAATTGCCGATACATAAAACCCAGGGAGACGCACAATACACACACCTTTTACCTCCCAGAAAGCAACACCTCTGTCTCCATCTCGCTTGGCACACCTCTGCAGAATTTACGCACCATGAAATTTCCATCTGGTTTATTTTCTCCCTGAATTTTATCCTCGTCGTTGTAAATATCAGACATTCTCACGCTCTAAAGTGCATTTCCCCGGCGGGTGATAACACCTCCAGCCAATATAGCAGCCTGGTGGAGGGTCCTGCTCTCGTAACGCCATGTTTCCTGCCGCCACGCCTATCTTACCCAGTCGCAAACCTTTAAAATGAAAGAATTTTATGTGTGAAAACCTAATTAAGGGTAACTTTGAGACCCCTTTATCAAGGTTTATTAAGGGTAACTTTGAATCCCCTTTCAAAGTTTATTAAAGGTAACAGACCAGTTAGCAAACTTATTATTATAATCAAAAAGAAGCGCTAAGCCACAAGGGCTATACAGCTTATCAAACTTAATTAAGGTAAGAATAAAGTTAATAAAGTTCTCAAGTTACCTTTAAATAATGAACTTTAAGTTAAAGGTAACTAGAGACCCTTCTAAAACTTTATCCAGTTAAAGATAACACCCTTGACGTAATGTTGGAAATATTCATCACTTGAATATATACTTCCGTTATCTCTCAAAGGAGACCTTGATGATGGTAAAGGGTCCTTGATTCAAGGAAGTGGAGTTAACCTCCCTTTCCTTGGATCAAACCTGACCGCCTTCTATTCCCCCAGGCACTAGCCATGTTTACCTCGTCATATTCCACCACACAGGATGGTTTCACACTAATAAAACTATCAGCCTGAACTGGGACACCTCAGTAAGGCGATGAGGATATCGACAAGTATTCCACTAATATATGGGTTTAGAAGCAACGACAATGTCGTTCCAACAGAGCTGGAGTTACTTGGGCAGCTCTATTCCTCCCCATACACAGGTAAAATGAAATTTGTAAAGCTGTCTTAGAGGGAGACAAAAACAAATATAATTACGTATTAATATATGTATGCACAGTGATGAATGGTTTTGAAAACCGACAGTATTATGTTAATTCCGAGAAACCTATTGCATATATAACGAAACCAAAAACACTTCACTGTTGCTAAGCAACACCAATTTAGGCAAACCAAGGAAGAGATGGACAGGAGAGAGAGAGAAAGAGAGAGAGAGAGAGAGAGAGAGAGAGAGAGAGAGGGAGAGAGAGAGAGGGAGGAGGATCTAGGGAGGGAGGGAGGAGGATCTAGGGGAGGGAGGGATGGGGATCTAGGGGAGGAAGGGAAGGGCAACAGCAGAGGGGTCTTGGACGCCTTCCAGACATTGACGTCATTATTGCTATACCAAGTTCATTAGTCAGGTGTGTGTGTGTGTATCTGTCTGTCTGTGTCTGTCTGTCTTTGTGTCTATCTGTCTGTCTATTCGTCCGTGCTTTGACGTGCGAACAATCATTTATGCACAATTTTAGTTGCAAGATAACGACGAATCTCGTTTCTGACAATCCCCAATAAATAAATAAATAAAAAAATAAATAAAAATATATATTAATATAATTAATATATTATATTATAATATATAATATATATATATATATATATATATATATGCAAAAAAAACCACTGTAAAAGAGTGGGAAATTCCAAGCGTTTTTCTGATATCACATTGAAAATGTGGTAGTCACAAAAGCGTTTGGGAAATTCACTACTTTTTCACGGGGTTGTTTTGCATTTTTTTAAAATCACCTTTTAAAGGTCTTTTGCAGCAATTTATATATATATATTATATATATATATATATATATATTTATATAATAAAATGTCGTCCCCAAATATGAAAAAACGGGTAAATTAGCAAGAACTCTTTTAAAATTAAGTTCTTTCGAATTTTTCCTTTATACGTTTAAAGATATTTTTTTTTCATTAATGTTAATGAAAAAAAAAATAATTTTGACAAAAGAATCTTAGAAAACTTACAACCTTATTATAACAGAGCAATTTATTTCAGCCTAACCCAACAAAATTATTTAAATTTTACTTTACAATAATTTAGTCTAAACAAAAACAATCAAAATTTTTTTCGTTGGTTCAAAAGATTTTGGCGAAAATTTTTTGCATACACAAATTTTTCACTTGTCCTATTGGCAAGATGAGCGTTGCTATTTAACCCAAGATCGCAAGTTTTGCCTATTTGGCACGACATTATATTAAAATTATATTAAAATTTTTATATATTATATTATATATATATTTAAAAAATAATGTATGTATAAGTCACCTCTTTGAGAGGATTTATTTGTTGCTGACGTGTTTTTTTTTTGTCCCGTTTCAACTTTGAATCAGTTTTTTGTTAGCGCTTTTAAACCCAGCTGGTAACAATCTGAATACCCACCTTCTTGACGCAGAATGTGGGTTATTAAAAATTCTGAATGCTCGAAAGATAAGATAGTCCTTTCTTGATTCTCAACGAATGGTTTCGAAAGTGTATATAGTTAAGTGAAAGATTTATTTCAGCATATAGTGTTTGTTGACAGATGGGTGACATGGTACAATGTTTGTACAGAGATGTTTGACATGATACAATGTTTGTACAGAGATGTTTGACATGATACAATGTTTGTACAGAGATGTTTGACATGATACAATGTTTGTACAGAGATGTTTGACATGATACAATGTTTGTAAAAGAGATATTTGACATGATACAGAGATGGGTGACATGATACAATGTACAGAAATGGGTGACTTTTTGGTTATGCTTTGCAAAAACCCCATGGTTATACAGAGCTTTTCGGGCAGGTGGGTTGGTTTTCCTAACCCCTTCAAGTGTGTTTGAGGTTTCTTGATTAATACATCAACAGGGTAGGCTGTTTCTGCTTCCATTCTGTTTTCAATTTAATGAATGGGGGATTATTATAACCAAAAGATAAACCCATGGGGTCATTCAGTTCCTAAATTTACTCTGAGGTAATCGGGGTTGGATAAAAGGAAGGGAAAAACGTGTCTTAATTTCTTAGTTCAAGATCCCTTCACGGGCATCAAGAAACTCTCCTGGAAGCTTTCAGGGGATTAAAACGGCTCAGTTTTTCTTGTTACTGAAATCATATTTCAAGCCTCTGTTGTGAAAACATCATCAACTTAGTTATACCAGATCATGTTTGGTTTAATTTGGTTTATTTTTCTGGTGCTGTTTATCCCTTTAGGCACTTGCCGTTTAGGAAAGATACATTTCAGTGAAGCTTGCTGGGAGCCAGTAATTAGGTCAAAAGAGTCAGGAGACAGGGCCAGGAGCTATGGGAAACGATATATGTGAACGCAAATAAGCAAAAAACAAAACTTATGCACTCGCTCGCTCGCCAGCACATGATCGCATGAGGGAACAAATCCCTCGACGAACTTTTAAACAGGGTATTTAGTAGAGCTCAGAGAATCTCCAAGTGAAAAAATTTTAACTCTTCCTCACAAAGTCAGGGAATGACCGTACTCACTTAAGGTAGTTCACGTGAGGGATATTGTTGGTCTGTCTCTGCCTGTGTGTCTGTCTGTCTCCTCCCCCCTCTCTCTCTGGCAGAAATACCAATAAATTTCAACAATGTTTGGGTGGTGAGTACACAAGTTGAGCCACACAAACACGTGTATCACAAGGTATTTAGGAGAAAGGAAGAGTGGGGAGAAACTGGGAGAGTAGGGGGAAAAGGAGCTTGAGGCAAAAAACGGGGAGGATTAGAACAAGATTTTGCTTTCGTAGCGGGAGAATCCCCTGATAGGCGAAATGTATTCTCAAAAAAATGTCCCCATACTCGCTTACACGTCTTTCTCACATATTCATTGAGGCTTGACAGCCAATCCTACGTCCATTATGTGTTTAGTAGTACAAGAGCATGTGTGTACACACAAGACCTAGCCACTAGGAATTAAAACGATAAACAGTAGTAGATCTTGGTATACGTTTATAATTTTACATTTTTATCCTTCACAAGCAAATTCAGAATATTTCTAGCCAAGGAGGAGTAAGTCAAGCGAGGCGCTATGCCTAGGTATGGTGCCCTCGTCTTCTTCCCCGCAACACACTGCCTGGCTTAGAACTCCTGGCTACGTTAGCACTAGCCAGGCACGTTACCAATGCAACGCCCCCACACTGCCGTCCACATCAAGTTTAACAGTACTCCATGCCAGCCCTCAGTGTCAAGTAACGTTTTGAAACATAAAACATTCAAACTATCATGAAAACTTGACTGCCCACTTATTGAGGAATACAGAGATAGTAAAACAACAGTATATGTCAAGGTATCTTACTAGCCAAAGATAAGAAGCCCCATAATTTGAGCAGGCATCTAAATTTACTTAAATAAAATAATGTAATATATAACCAGATGTGTTCTTGTTGGTCTTCTTAGAGTCTAGGAACTAGACTTGTTTCTATACATAGTTTAGCGACTGGCTGCTTCGGTGGCAAAAATCCGACATGTCAATGGATAATCAAAATTTACACTGTCATGAATATAAGAAAATCACAGACCGGGTGGAGTTCGAACCCATGGCAGGAGAGTCCTAAACCTTACAGGCTAGTGTTTACAATCGTGTTACAACGATTTCGTGAGTCAGTTAAGAGTTTAAGAGTAAGAAACACGAGGAAATTGTGTGGACTGGCAGTGACTAGACCTCAGACCAGGAACGTGTAACTTACTCTCAGACTTGGTGCCCCTCAAGGGGGGGTTCTTGATGCTGGTGAGGGGCTCTTGATCTGGGGAAATTGGATCTGGGCTCCAGTTCCCTGAATTGAGCCTGAATGCTTCCATCTCCCCCCCCCCACATGAGCTGTGTAATCCCATGATTATAATAATAATAATCAGACTTGGTGCGTCTTTAACAGGTGTTGTCATTTTTTACGCTTCTCTCTCTCTCCTTACAGGTGTCGTGGATTCGGTCACGTGATTTGACAGTATTAGGCAGTGGTCAGCTGACAGTCACCACAGACTCCGGTTCACTGTAAGTAGTGTATGTGTAACACTATATGTGAACTTATTATAAATAAATATATGTATATGGTAAAGTTCTACAATTTACCGAAAATATGTATGTAAATAAGACACTATCCGAGTTATAGCATTTTCTTAAGACATGGTGTGGTTCAGCAGGGAAACCCCAGAGAATAACACAACATAGTGTAGTGGCTGGTGAAAGGGGGAGAGACCAGTTGAGGTGAAGCAGCAGGTGACTGAGGTTTCATGTAACGGCCGGCTGGTTAGACGAGTTCAGGTGGGTCGCGGTGTCAGGTTCAGGAAGGATAAATCTCGCTAAGACTTCTGAGACTATGAAAGATTCAGATTTTTTTTCAGCAGTGTTTGTCCTGGCTATTATTCTGATTCTATGCATAGTCTACTACGACAGTCTTCTTGATCGCCTTAGGAAAAATCATAAGGTGATTGTGGGTGTTGCCCAGTAGACTACATGCTTTATTATGTCGTCCCTACGGATGCATGTTCCCGATTCGTGTTTAGGTCCCTGAAAGTTTCTCCCACGAAACCCCTCACATACGCCCTAAACTATGATACTGAAAAGCCAACGCTACTTTTCATCAGCTTCCCCATGCCATCCTATAACTACTATTGTTCTTTACTGCTTTAATACCGGATTTCCTTCCATAACATTTAGTCGCCCATTATTTGTGTCTTCCCTCGTTCTCACAGCTTTTAAATTCTCAACACCTACCTTGGCACTCTCTCCCTCTGTAATGTAGGGATGGGAAAGAAATTTTTCTGTATTATGAAGACGGAGAATAATGTACGTGGAAAATGGGGTAACGGCAAATAGCCTCTATTAGATAAAGTCAGTGTTCAGAGAAGCCTGGGGGTTATTCCCGAGAGCCTCTTGATTATTCCAAGGGCCTCAGAGATTGTGTCTAAGTGGCCAGAGAGAGCCTTTGAGATATGCCAAAACTTAGCAATTCTGGGGATTTTTTTAAAGT
>NW_026482780.1:0-7500 GCF_026875155.1 Cherax quadricarinatus
AATATGAGGTACACAATAAACTAGCCACTACCATCCACAGGATGGATATGAGGTGCACAACAAACTAGCCTCTACCATCCAGAGGATGGATATGAGGTGCACAATAAACTAGCCACTACCTTCCACAAGATGGATATGAGGTTCACAATAAACTAGCCACTACCATCCACAGGATGGATGTGAGGTACACAATAAACTAGCCACTACCATCCACAGGAAGGATATGAGGTACACAATAAACTAGCCACTACCATCCACAGGATGGGTATGAGGTGCACAATAAACTAGCCACTACCATCCTCAGGATGGATATGAGGTACACAATAAACTAGCCACTACCATCCACAGGATGGATATGAGGTGCACAATAAACTAGCCACTACCATCCACGGGATGGATATGAGGTACACAATAAACTAGCCACTACCATCCACAGGATGGGTATGAGGTGCACAATAAACTAACCACTACCATCCACAGGATGGATATGAGGTACACAATAAACTAGCCACTACCATCCACTGGATGGGTATGAGGTGCACAATGAACTAGCCACTACCATCCACGGGATGGGTATGAGGTACACAATAAACTAGCCACTACTATCCACAGGATAGATATGAGGTACACAATAAACTAGCCGCTACCATCCAAAGGATGGGTATGAGGTACACAATAAACTAGCTACTACCATGCACAGGATAGACACAGAGTGCACAGTGCACGTCTGCCCAGACATCTGACCATCCAGGTGCTGGTCACTACACTGTATACTGTAAATTTTTAATGTCGTACCCGGTGGTGTAGCTGTGTTGTAGTGCTGTACCTCAACACACAGGCGAAGGTTCGGATAATATTGCAGGAGGTGCAACACTGTGATGGTGTGTTGTGTGTGTAACACTGTGTGTTGTGTTGTGTGTGCAGCACTGTGTGTTGTGTTGTGTTGTGTAACACTGTGTGTTGTGTTGTGTGTGCAGCACTGTGTGTTCTGTTGTGTAACACTGGGTGTTGTGTTGTGTTGTGTGTGTAACACTGTGTGTTGTGTTGTGTGTGCAGCACTGTGTGTTGTGTTGTGTTGTGTAACACTGTGTGTTGTGTTGTGTTGTGTGTGTAACACTGTGCATTGTGTTGTGTGTGTAACACTGTGTGTTGTGTTGTGTTGTGTAACACTGTGTGTTGTGTTGTGTTGTGTAACACTGTGTGTTGTGTTGTGTGTGCAGCACTGTGTGTTCTGTTGTGTAACACTGGGTGTTGTGTTGTGTTGTGTGTGTAACACTGTGTGTTGTGTTGTGTGTGCAGCACTGTGTGTTGTGTTGTGTAACACTGGGTGTTGTGTTGTGTTGTGTGTGTAACACTGTGTGTTGTGTTGTGTTGTGTTGTGTAACACTGTGTGTTGTGTTGTGTGTGCAGCACTGTGTGTTGTGTTGTGTAACACTGGGTGTTGTGTTGTGTTGTGTGTGTAACACTGTGTGTTGTGTTGTGTTGTGTAAAACTGTGTGTTGTGTTGTGTGTGTAACACTGTGTGTTGTGTTTGTGTTGTGTGTGTAACACTGTGTGTTGTGTTGTGTTGTGTGTGTAACACTTGTGTTGTGTTGTTGTGGACTTGTTTGTGTTGTGTAAACTGTGTGTTGTGTGTTGTGTGTGTAACACTGTGTGTTTGTGTTGGTTGTGTTGTGTAACACTGTGTGTTGTGTTGTGTGTGTAACATTGTGTGTTGTGTTGTGTGTGTAACACTGGTGTTGTGTTTGTGTTGTGTGTGTAACACTGTGTGTTGTGTTGTGTTGTGTAAATGTGTGTAGTGTTGTGTGTGTAACACTGGTGTTGGTGTGTGTAAACACTGTGTGTTGTGTTGTGTGTGTAACACTGTGTGTTGTTGTTTGTGTGTGAACACTGTGTGTTGTGTTGTGTTGTGTGTGTAACACTGTGTGTTGTGTTGTGTTGTGTGTGTAACACTGTGTGTTGTGTTGTGTGTGTAACACTGTGTGTTGTGTTGTGTGTAACACTGTGTGTTGTGTTGTGTGTGTAGCACTGTGTGTTGTGTTGTTTAACATTGTGTGTTGTGTTGTGTTGTGTATGTAACACTGTGTGTTGTGTTGTGTGTGTAACACTGCGTTGTGTTGTGTTGTGTGTGTAACACTGTGTGTTGTGTTGTGTGTGTAACACTGTGTGTTGTGTTTGTGTGTGTAACACTGTGTGTTGTGTTGTGTTGTGTGTGTAACACTGTGTTTGTGTTGTTGTGTAACTGTGTGTTGTGTTGTGTTAACACTGTGTGTTGTGTTGTGTGTTAAAAACTGTGTGTTGTGTTGTGTTTGTGTGTGTAACATTGGTGTGGGTTGTGTGTTGTACACTGGTGTTGTTGTGTGTAACACTGGTGTGTTTTTGTTGTGTGTGTTAACACTGTGTGTTGTGTTGTGTGTGTACACTGTGTGTTGTGTTGTGTGTAACACTGTGTGTTGTTGTGGTGTAACACTGTGTGTTTGTGTGTAACACTGTGTGTTGTGTTGTGTGTGTAACACTGTGTGTTGTGTTGTGTGTAACACTGTGTGTTGTGTTGTGTTGTGTTAACACTGTGTGTTGTGTTGTGTGTGTAACACTGTGTGTTGTGTTGTGTTGTGTAACACTGTGTGTTGTGTGTGTAACACTGGTGTGTTGTGTGTGTAAAAACTGTGTGTTGTGGTGTGTTAACACTGTGTGTTGTGTTGTGTAACACTGTGTGTTGTGTTGTGTGTTAACACTGTGTGTTGTGTTGTGTGTAACACTTGTTGGTTGTTGTGTACTGTTGTTGTGTTGTAACACTGTGTGTTGTGTGTGTAACACTGTGTGTTGTGTGTGTAACACTGTGTGTTGTGTTGTGTAACACTGTGTGTTGTGTTGTGTAACACTGTGTGTTGTGTTGTGTAACACTGTGTGTTGTGTGTGTAACACTGTGTGTTGTGTTGTGTAACACTGTGTGTTTTGTTCGTGGTTGTGTGTGAATCACTTGTTTGTAGTGTAAATGTGCTAGTGTGTATCACTCTCTGTTGCTGTGTTAACCCTGCTTGTTGCTGTTGTATCCTGCCTGTTTGTTAGTGTATCCTCTTCTTGTTGCTAGTTGTATCCTCTCCTGTTGCTAAGTGTATCCCTTTGTTGCTAGTTGTATCCTCCTGTTAGTGTACTTTTGTTGCTAGTTGTATCTTCTGTGTAAGTATATCCCTCTTTACTATTGTCCTCCCTGTTGCAGGTGTCCCTAGTTGCTAGTGTATCCTCTCCTGTTGCTAGTTGTATCCCCTCTTGTTGCTAGTTGCATCCTCTCCTGTTGCAAGATGTATCCCCTCTTGTTGCTAGTTGTATCCTCTCCTGTTACTAGTTGTATCCCCTCTTATTGCTAGTTGTATCCTCTTCTGTTCCAAGGTGCATCCCCTCGTGTTGCTAGTTGTATTCTCTCCTCTTGCTAGGTGTATCCCCTCTTGTTGCTAGTTGTATCCTCTCCTGTTGCTAGTTGTATCCCCTTTTGTTGCTAGTTGTATCCTCTCCTGTTACAAGGTGTGTCCCCTCTTTTTGCTAGTTGTATCCTCTCCTGTTGCTAGGTGTATTCCCTTTTTGTTGCTAGTTGTATCCTCTCCTGTTGCTAGTTGTATCCCCTCCTGTTGCTAGTTGTATCGTCTCCTGTTGCTAGTTGTATCCCCTCCTATTGCTAGTTGTATCCTCTCCTGTTGCTAGTTGTATCCTCTCCTATTTCTAGCTGTATCTCCTTTTGTTGCTAGTTGTATCCTCTCCTGTTGCTACTTGTATCCCCTCCTGTTGCTAGTTGTATCCTCTCCTGTTGCTAGATGTATCCTCTCCTGTTGCTAGCTGTATCCTCTCTGTTGCTAGTTGTATCTTTCTCCTGTTGCTAGCTGCATCCCCTCCTGTTGCTAGTTGTATCCTCTCATGTTGCTAGTTGTATCCCCTCCTGTTGCTAATTGCATCCCCTCCTGTTACTAGTTGCATCCTCTCCTGTTGCTAGTTGTATCCTCTCCTGTTGCTAGTTGTAGCCCCTCCTGTTACTAGTTGTATCCTTTCCTGATGCTAGTTGTATCCTCTCCTGTTGCAACTTGTATATCCTCCTCTGCTAGTTGTATCCCTCCTGTTGCTAGTTGTACACCTCCTGTTACTAGTTGTATCATTGTTGCTAGTTGTATCCCCTTCTGTTGTCAGTTATATCCTTTCCTATTGCTAGTTGTATCCCCTCCTGTTGCTAGTTGTATCACCATCAGTTGCTAGTTGTATCCCCTCCTGTTACTAGTTGTATACCCTCCTGTTGCTAGTTGTATCCCCTAATGTTACTATTTGTATACCCTCCTGTTAATAGTTGTATCCCCTCATGTTGTTAATTGCATTCCATCCTGTTGCTAGTTGTCACCCCTCCTTATGTTACTAGTTGTCTCCCTCCTTATGTTACTAGTTGTCTCCCTCCTTATGTTACTAGTTGTCTCCCCTCCTTATGTTACTAGTTGTCTCCCATCCTTATGTTACTAGTTGTCTCCCTTCCTTATGTTACTAGTTGTCTCCCTCACTGTTACTAGTTCTCTCCACTCCTTCTGTTACTAGTTGTCTCCCTCCTGTTACTAGTTGTCTCCCCTCCTTCTGTTACTAGTTGTCACCCCTCCTTATGTTACTAGTTGTCAACTCCTCCCTTTTGTTACTAGCTGTCACCCTCCTTATGTTACTAGTTTTCAACCTCCTTATGTTACTAGTTGTCTCCCCTCCTTATGTTACTAGTTGTCACACATCCTTATGTTACTAGTTGTCTCCCCTCCTTATGTTACTAGTTGTCTCCCCTCTCTTTTGTTACTAGTTGCCACCCCTCCTTCTGTTACTAGTTGTCACCCCTCCTTCTGTCATGGTTGTCACCCTCTTTCTGTTATTAGTTGTCTCCCCTCCTTCTGTTACTAGTTGTCTCCCCTCCTTCTGTTACTAGTTGTCTCCTCTCCTTCTGTTACTAGTTGTCTCCCCTCCTGTTATAGTTGTCTCCCCTCCTTCTGTTACTAAATTGTCTCCCTCCTGTTACTAGTTGTCTCCCTCCTTCTGTTACTAGTTGTCTCCCCTCCTGTTACTAGTTGTCTCCTCTCCTTCTGTTACTAGTTGTCTCCCCTCTTGTTACTAATTGTCTCCCTCCTTCTGTTACTAGTTGTCTCCCCTCCTGTTACTAGTTGTCTCCCCTCCTTCTGTTACTAGTTGTATCCTCTCCTTCTGTTACTAGTGTCTCCCCTCCTGTTATTAGTGGTCTCCCCTCCTTCTGTTACTAGTTGTCTCCCCTCCTTCTGTTACTAGTTGTATCCTCTCCTTCTGTTACTGTTGTCACCTCTCCCTTTTGTTACTTGTTGTCACCCCTCTTCTGTTATAGTTGTATCCTCTCCTTCTGTTACTAGTTGTCTCCCCTCCTGTTATTAGTGGTCTCCCCCCTTCTGTTACTGTTGTCTCCCCTCCCGTTATTAGTGGTCTCCCTCCTTCTGTTACTAGTTGTCTCCCCTCCTTCTGTTACTAGTTGTCACCCCTCCTTCTGTTACTTGTTGTCACCCTCCTTCTGTTATTAGTTGTCACCCCTACTTCTGTTACTAGTTGTCTCCCCTCATTCTGTTACTAGTTGTCTCCCCTCCTTCTGCTACTAGTTGTCTCCCCTCCTTCTGTTACTAGTTGTCACCCTCCTTCTGTTGCTAGTTGTCTCCCCTCCTTCTGTTACTAGTTGTCTCCCCTCCTTCTGTTACTAGTTGTCTCCTCTCCTTCTGTTACTAGTTGTCTCCCCTCCTGTTACTAGTTGTCACCCTCCTTCTGTTACTAGTTGTCACCCCTCCTTCTGTTACTAGTTGTCACCCCTCCTTCTGTTACTAGTTGTCACCCCTCCTTCTGTTACTAGTTGTCTCCCCTCCTTCTGTTACTAGTTGTCACCCCACCTTCTGTTACTAGTTGTCACCCCTCCTTCTGTTACTAGTTGTCTCCCCTTCTGTTACTAGTTGTCTCCCCTCCTTCTGTTACTAGTTGTCTCCCCTCCTCTGTTACTAGTTGTCTCCCCTCCTTCTGTTACTAGTTGTCACCCCTCCTTCTGTTACTAGTTGTCACCCCTCCTTCTGTTACTAGTTCTCTCCCCTCCTTCTGTTACTAGCTGTCACCCCTCCTTCTGTTACTAGCTGTCAACCCTCCTTCTGTTACTAGTTGTCTCCCTCCCTTTTGTTACTAGTTGTCACCCTCCTTCTGTTACTAGCTGTCACCCCTTTCCCTTCTGTTACTAGCTGTCAACCTCCTTCTGTTACTAGTTGTTCACCCCCAACTTCCGTGGTAGTTGTCTCCTCAATAAATTTATAATAATAAATAATAATAACTAATAATAATAATAATAATAATAATTATAATAATTAATTATAACGTCGTAACTTATAACGAAATGACCAAGGGTGTGGAGCCTACCTTATAGTGGAATGACCAAGGGTGTGGAGCCTACCTTATAGTGGAATGACCAAGGGTGTGGAGCCTACCTTATAGTGGAATGACTAAGGGTGTGGAGCCTACCTTAATAGTGGAATGACTAAGGGTGTGGAGCCTACTTATAATGGAATGACCAAGGGTGTGGAGCCTACCTTATAATGGAATGACCAAGGGTGTGGAGCCTACCTTATAGTGGAATGACCAAGGGTGTGGAGCCTACCTTATAATGGAATGACCAAGAGTGTGGAGCCTACCCTTTTAATGGAATGACCAAGGGTGTGGAGCCTACCTTATAATGGAATGACAAGGTGTGGAGCCTACCTTATAATGGAATGACCAAGGGTGTGGAGCCTACCTTATAATGGAATGACCAAGTGTGTGGAGCCTATCTTATAATGGAATGACCAAGGGTGTGGAGCCTACCTTATAATGGAATGACCAAGGGTGTGGAGCCTACCTTATAATGGAATGACCAAGGGTGTGGAGCCTACCTTATAATGGAATGACCAAGGGTGTGGAGCCTACCTATAATGGAAATGACAAGGGTGTGGAGCCTACCTTATAATGGAATGACCAAGTGTGTGGAGCCTACCTTATAATGGAATGACCAAGTGTGTGGAGCCTACCTTATAATGGAATGACCAAGTGTGTGGAGCCTACCTTATAATGGACTGACCAAGTGCGTGGAGCCTATCTTATAATGGAATGACCAAGGGTGTGGAGCCTACCTTATAGTGGAATGACCAAGGGTGTGGAGCCTACCTTATATTGGAATGACCAAGGGTGTGGAGCCTACCTTATAATGGAATGACCAAGTGTGTGGAGCCTACCTTATAGTGGAATGACCAAGGGTGTGGAGCTTACCTTATAATGGAATGACCAAGGGTGTGGAGCCTACCTTATAATGGAATGACCAAGTGTGTGGAGCCTACCTTATAGTGGAATGACCAAGGGTGTGGGGCCTACCTTATAATGGAATGACCAAGAGTGTGGAGCCTACCTTATAATGGAATGACCAAGAGTGTTGAGCCTACCTTATAATGGAATGACTAAGGGTGT
>NW_026482780.1:20000-22916 GCF_026875155.1 Cherax quadricarinatus
TGCTTTGTTGTTGTTGTGTGTTGTGGTGTTTCTGGTTGCTGTTGTTGCGTTGCTGCTGTTGTTGTTGATGTTGTTGTTCTGTTTGTTTTGTTGTTGTGTTGCTGTCTGGCTGCTTTGTTGTTGTTTGTTGTGTGCTGTGTGTTGCTGTGTTGCTGTGTTGTTGTTGCTGTTGTGTGTGTTGTTGTGTTGTGTTGCTTGCGCTGTTGCTGTGTTTGTTGTTGCTATGCTGCTGTATGTTCTGGTGTTGTGATGTTGCTGCTGGTGCGCTGTGTGTTCAGTGTTGTTGTTGTTGTGCTGATGCTGCTGTTGTTGTTGGTTGTTTTGTGCTTGTGCGACTTGCTGATGTTGTATGTTGGCATGCTGCTGTCTGATCTTTGTTGTTGCTGTGTTGCTGCGTTGCTAAGTCTGTTGTTGTGAGGTAGTGCTGCTGACTGCTAAGTGCGCTGTCATGTCTGTGTGACTATGATGTTTGCAGTGTTGCTGCTACCAGTGTTCAGTTGTTGTGCTGCTCACTGAGTCTGCTGATTGGGTTGTTGCTGATGTTGCTGATGTTGCTAACTGTTGCAGTAGCTTGATTAGTTGTGATGTTCTGCATCTTGTAGTGTTCAGATGTCTATGTTGCTAGCTGATGCTTGCTGTCTAGCTGTTCTGTAGCTGATGTTGTTCTGTTGCTCAGTGTTGCTGTGTTGCAGTGCTTTTGCTGTATTGTTGCTATGTAGCTGGTGTTTGTATACTCGTCTGGCTGTCGTGCTGATTTTGCTGTTGTTCTAGTTGTATTGCTGACGGCTGTTTGCTATGTAGTTGTCTGCGTGCTGTGTTGCAGATGTTGTTGAGTTGCTACTGTTGCTGATTGCTGATTGCATGCGAGTTGCTGAGTTGTCTGATTCTGATGTTGCTTGTTGCTTGTTGCTGATTTGCGATGTTCTATGTTGTATGTTGCTGAGTGCTGATGTTGCTGATTGCTATGTGCAGTGTTCAGATAGTTGCTGATGTTGCTAGGCTGTTGCTGATGTTGTGATTTGCGATGTCTAAGTTGTACTGAATTGCTAGTTTCTGTGTTGCTTTAAAGTTGCTGCAGTTGTTGTTCGATATGCAGATTTGTCTGAATGTTAGATTAGTAGTGCATAGTTGCTGATGTTGCTGAAGTATGCCGTATGTGCTGATTGCTGCTGTTCTGATGTTGCAGATGTTCATGTTTGCTGATTTGCAGATGTTCTGAGTTGCTGATGTTTCTGAGTTGCTGATGTTCTGATAATTTCTGATGTATGCTGCTGTTGCTGGATGTTGCTGTGTTGCTGAGTTGCGGTGTTCTGATGTTGCTGGATGTTGCTATGTTGCTGTCTGATGGCTGTGTTGCTGATGTTGCGTGATGGGTTTCGATGTTGCGATGTCTGAGTTGCTGTGTTGCGATGTTGCTGATGTTGCAGTTTCTGATGTTGCTGGTGTTGCTGTGTTTCCTGGGTTGGGTATGTGCTGGTTTGCTGAAGTTGCTTGATCTTGTTCTTATATTGCTGAGTTTGCTAGTTTCTGAGTTTCGACTTTTGCTGATGTTCTGAAAGTAAGCTGCTTTCTGTGTTGCAGTGCTAAATGCTTATGAATTGCTAAGTTCTGGAGTAGCTGAAAGTTGCTGATGTTGTGATGTTTCTGATCCGGATGTTCTGAATGTTGCTATGTTGCCGTGTTTCTGGCGTTGCTGAAGTTGCTGATTTGGTTTGCTGGATGTTGCTGTGTACTGAGTTCCTGTGTTGCTGAGTTTGATGTTCTGATTTCTGATAGTTCTGAGTTGCTGATTGCGAGTTGCTGTGTTGTCGAATTTACTGATTGCGGTGTCGTGTTTCTGATTCTTGTGTTGCTAGGAGTTGCAGTTCCGTTTCTACAGTGTATATACTGATAAATTCTAACGGTTCATGCTGAATGCTCAGCACAGATTATCATAATTGCATAGGTCTAGACACTGTCTAAAGTTTCTGATAAAGTTTTCCCGATTATTAAGTAATTGAAAGTTCTAAGAGTTAAGATGCTAAAGCTTCATAATTCTAATATTCTCCCGAGTTTACGTATTACATAAACTGTTACTATCCAACCAAGTTTCCCCAATTTCACCCTTATCCCCGAATACCCGAATTGTCTTACGAACTCAAGCCCACTACTACAAGTCCTCTTTTATCACGTCATAGAGTATCTGCCCATGTTTCACTGATTGTACCCCATGTTTGCTGTGATTCGTCTGGAACAATTTACTATTTGTTAATATTCTCAGAATTTCTGTGTTGTAAGTGGATCAGTATTTGCTATTTGCCTTTGTTTTTTTGGGGCCCTTAACCCTTGGGTTTCCCGGGCTGGGGCCCCTTTTTTCCCCCCTTTTTTTTTTAAAAAAATGCCCAAAAAAAACCAAAAAATAATTTTTCATAAAAAACCTCAAATTTAAAGGGGAAAAAAAAAAATTTTTAAAAGTCCAAAAACTTTAAGGGCCAAAAATATTTTAAATATTTTTAAAAAATTTTTACTTTAAATTTTAAAAAAATTAAAATTAAAAAAAAAATTTAAAAAGGAAAATTTAAAAAATTTCCGGTTAAACCCAAAAAAATTTTCCCCTTTTCCCGGGGAAAAAATTTCCGATTTTACATTTTTTAACCCCCCAAAAAAGGGGGGTTTTGGGGGTTTTCCCCCGGGGGGGGAAAAAAAAAACCCAAAAACTTTTTGGTTTCCCTTTAAACCCCTTAAAAAATTCCGAACCCTTTACCAAATTTTTATTATTTAAATTTGGGGGGAAAAATTTTCAAAAATTACAATTTCGGAAAATCTACAAAAAAAAAAACTTTTTAATTTTGGGAAAAAAAAAATTCCCAAGCTTTTTTAACAAAACCCACAAAAAGCCTTTATTTAACCCAACCCAGTTTCAAAAACGGTTCCAAC
>NW_026482791.1:0-24164 GCF_026875155.1 Cherax quadricarinatus
GCATGAAAAATATCGGGTGAGATTTTATGGAAAATTATCCGATAATTTCGAATGGTACTTGATGTTATGATTATCATTTGCAGGTTGCTGTAAAGGCATTATCGCTGAGAGCAAAAACTGCGATAACAACCATTCAGTAAATACGACTGCCAGGTTGGATATTTGACTAGCTGGGCCGCTCGCCCGGCCATTATGTAAGGCTTGACCACCTGTCCAGGCGTAGTGTTTAGCTAGATTTGGCAGGCCCGTCACATCTGGCCAACATTCAACAATTTTATTTGTTTTATCTCATTTTTAAGGAAACTCCATGGAACTTACAATAACAATAATAATGATAATAATAATAATAATAATAATAATAATAATAATAATAATAATAATAATAATAATAATATCCTCCTTATTACATTATTAACTCAAGCATAAAAATTATGATGTACCATTGTTATTGAATTTATCCTAAATATATAAATGTAAAATATAAATCATAAATACACACATAACACACATGTGTGTTGGGGTTTTTACGCAATGTGTTGGGGGATGTGGGAGTTTTAGATGTATTGGGGAGGGGTGGTTGGAGGA
Source organism: Cherax quadricarinatus (assembly GCF_026875155.1). Taxonomy (NCBI): domain Eukaryota; kingdom Metazoa; phylum Arthropoda; class Malacostraca; order Decapoda; family Parastacidae; genus Cherax; species Cherax quadricarinatus. Next base: position 586 of record NW_026482791.1, read on the forward strand.
TTGAGTATACATTTGTACGAAGGGGTTATGCTGCACGTCTGGATAGGCTGTATGCTACGGAGGCAATAAGAGTTCTGGGAGTTAGGACCTTCGATGTGGGGTTTTCGGACCACAGGGCGGTTATTGCGGATCTTGATTGGGAGGGTATGGTTAGGATACACACTGGTTATTGGAAATTAAATGCAAGACTTGTGAAGGGGGAGTGGGTGAATGAGGCTTTTGGGGATTGGTGGCACTCTTTTTGGGATCAAGGGATGTGGGGGGTCGTGTGTCTTGGAATGGTGGGAGAAGCGAGCTAAGCCGGGTATTGCTGGATTCTTTAAAAATAGGGGACGGGAAGAGGCCAGGTGGAGGTATGGGTTACAGAATTATTTGGAATGTCAGCTGAACGAGTGTTATGAGGAGGAAGTGGGGAAGCAGTATGGGACCGTGGAGCAACTTAGAGGTAGACTGGCGGAGATACACAATGACAGATTTGATGCTGTGCGTGTGAGGGCAGGATTGGAGGCTGTATTGTGGGGGGATAAACCTTCGGGAAGTGTTTTAAGACGTTTTAGGGTAAGGCAGAAGGAGTCAACTATTTTGCAATTAGAGGTGAGTGAGGATATGGGTGGATATCATAAGGGACAGGTGCTTACTACTACAGAAGGCATGAGTAATTATACTGATTTCTGGTTTCGAGAGAAATGGAGAAAGGGGGGGGAGGGCGATGCTTTTGAGGAAGTGTTGGAGGGGGGGTGTGGGTTAGGGCAGAAAAGAAGGGGAAAGGGGATGGAGATGGGAGGAGCGATTAGTGTGGGAGAAGTTGAGGAGGCAGTGTTTAACATGAGTTCTGGAAAAGCGCCGGGCATCGATGGGATTTCAAATGATTTTTACAGAGTTCATTGGGAGCATATTAAGACTTGTCTGGTGGAGGTCATGAATTGTATGCTGCGGGAGGGCAAGCTAAGTCAGACACAAAGTATTGGAGTGGTGGTGTTGGTTCGGAAAAAGCAAGTGGGGAGTGTTTTAAGTGCGTATAGAGCTATCTCACTAATGTGTTCTGACTACAAGATTTTTGCAAAGATATTAGGTAATAGGATGAAGAAGGTAATTGGTGCGGTTGTACATAGGGGACAGATGGGTATACCGGGACGAAGTATGAGAGTTGGGCATGGGCGCATAAGGGACTTTTTGGAGGGTTGCGAGGGGGGAGGACTTTTGGGTATTGATTGGGAGAATGCATATGACTGTGTGAATAGAAAATTTTTGAGGGCTTGTTTGTTGCGTCTGGGGTTTGGACTGGGAGTGGCGAGGTGGGTTGATACGCTTTACTCAGCGGCTATGGTACGTGTCCAAGTTAATGGCAGATTGGGAAGGCTGGTTAAAATGGAGAGGGGATTACGGCAGGGGTGCCCTCTTTCACAAATTCTGTTTGCGTGCATGCAACATCCGTTCTATGGGCTCGTTGAGGGGGTGGGAGCTGTAAATGGGGAGAGGGAAGGGCGCTCAGGCATTGTGGGGTATGTGGATGATACCACTATCCTGATAGAAGGGGTGGAGGAATTGCGTATGGTGGGGAGGGTGTTGGGGATTTTTGGGGAGGTGTCGGGAATGAGAGTAAATAGGGCGAAATCGTGTTTACTGGAGGTGGGTGCTTGGGTGGGGGGGGGGGCTTGGGGTTGGAGTTTGGGTGGGCAGTGGTGGATAATTTGAAGATTTGTGGAGTTTTATACATGGCGAATGCGCAGGAGGCTAGGCAGGTAAATTCAGAGAGGGTAGTGGAGAAGATAGTGAGTAGATTAAAGGGTTTACGGGCGGGAGATGTCACATTACAGCAGAGGGCGGTAATAGTTAATTCGCTGGTTTACAGTAAGGTTTGGGGTATAGCGGAAGGGGTACCTTTTGAGAACACAGGACGTACAAGAAATACAGAGACGTGCTCTACGTTATGTTTGGGGTTTTGGGAGAGCATGGCTGAGCAAGGAAGTGGTGATGTCGAATGTACGCAGAGGGGGCGTGGGTCTTTTAGCACTGGGGCCGAGGGTGAAAGCAATATATGTAAAACAGTCATTCGTTAGGGCTGGAGGGGAAAGAGGGGTAAGAGTGGGGAAGGTGATGGGGGATGTGCGGAGATGGTGGGGAGGTAAAGAGTTAATTGAATGTGAGGATATGCTGAGGGTTTTGTTATTGGTTAAAGATGTTGAGCGACTTAAAGTGGGGCGTTTGGTATCATTGAGTGGGAGGAAGGAAATCCTGCAGGGCGTATCGGTCTATCCATTGTATGATTGGGGGACGATATGGGAAGACTTCAGGAGGCTCAGGTTAATGCCTAGGGTACGCGAGTTGGTATACAGATTCATGATGGGTATCCTAGCTTCAAAAGCAGTCTTGAGTTTAATGGGTTTGGTGAGGGAACCGTCCTGCAGTCAGTGTGGTGAGCTGGAAACGGCATTTCATGCGGTTTATTTTTGTGAAGAATTGAGGGAGGTACGGATGTGGTTGGCGAGGGTTTTTCGTCTGCTAGGTGGGGGTAATGTAGAGACCCTGCGAGCTTTAACATTAGAGGTAAAAGGGGTATCACGGGAGGTAAAAAGGGCGATTATGTATGTGGTAGTGGATTTTCTGTATAAATTTTCCCGGGGAATGAGAGATGCTGGGGGTAGGATTCGAATTAAGGCAATTGCAGCGCGTATATACAGGACTGCTCGTAGGAACAAACTTATTTATGGGAGTCAGTGGGGAGCTTGTTTTCCAGAGAACTACAGAGAGATTACAGTCAGTCGTCTCCAGCAATTGGTACAGTGATAACCATGTAGGGGACTGGTATTCTTTGGTAGTCGGGTTTTCAAGGGTTTTCAGTGGTGGTGGCGTGTATGGGAATGCTTTTAGCGAATGACAAGGGTGGATGGTATGTAGTGTAACGGTTTATGGTTGGGTGGTAACTAGTCTGATTCCGGTTGCTGTTGTAGGAATGGAACACGTAAAACTGTGTGTACGTGTGAATTGATTTGGGTATGGAGGTGAATGTGTGTGAATGTAGTGTTTGTGTTAAAAGCAATGTATTATAAGATAGGAAAGCTCCCGGTGTGTGGCGTTATTATGAGTAAATCAAGATATGTTAGGTAAAATGGTGTTCAGGGTTAATTTAACTTTCTGGCTTAGATCATAATATATCAGATGAACGATTTCGTGGTTCTTAAACTTTCATGTACAGTAATTTGTGTGTTTTTTTTTTTTTTTTTTTTTTTTTTTGGAGTGGTGAGACACTCCTGTGTCAAATTAGTAATGTATCATCTGATGGATGATGGTAAAAGTTTGTATATATGCCACAAACAATTACGAATAACAAGTGTTGTGTTGTTTCTGTGTACACAGTTTTATAGATAATATTTAAATTTGTATTCACTTAGCTTGTTTTTTAACTTTTGTGTTATGGTTCAACGTTTAGTTGGTGCAGGGATGGCACAAGAACACCTGGGTGTTCAAGTGTGAATGGCTCTGGGTATGGAGGTGCATGTGTGTAAATGTAGTGTGTGGTGTATGAATGTAATTTTCTCAACGATAAGAAGGCTCCCTGTGTTTGAAGTTATTTAAAAAAAAAAAAAAAAAAAAAAAAAAAAAAAAAAAAAAAAAAAAAAAAAAAAAAATTGATTATTATAAAAGGAGGGTTTATAGGTTATGTATATGGTTGTGGGGTTATGTATATGGTTGTAATATGGCCTTGATCTATGGTGTTCTTAAAATGTACCGGGATTGTGTACTAGAGGTTTTGTAATATCTAGTATGGTGTTTAATTTTATACTATAATCATTATTGTATTTGCTCTGTTTATAAAATTCTGTATTGTAAGGATGTGGAAGGTTGGGTTTTCAATATTGTGGTGTATGTGTTAGGTATGGTGCACCTGTTTAGCCAAGTACTTGTGACATGCAAGTAAACTATATGTATTTTTTCTGTATACCGATCTGAGTTGTATATTAATTTAATTTATATATATGTATGTGTGTGTGTGTATATGTGTATATATGTGTATGTGTGTATGTATGTATTAATATATATATATATATATATATATATATATATATATATATATAATATATATGTATATTTTTGTGTATATATATGTTTGTGTATGTATGTATTGTCATCAATACTAAGTACTTCTATAAAAGTTACAGTGGATGTGGTTGGTTTTATTGACTAGTTTGTAATGTTGGTGTTTAATTTCATGTTCGGAGAGGTATATGAAGTTCACTGTATGTACCATTTCTTTTATTTTTCCCACCGGGGTTTGGGTTTTCAAAGTAATACAATGTATTATTATATGCATTTTTTTTAAATAAAATAAAAAAAAAAAACCCAAAAACACTTTTACATTACATACAAACATACACCCCCTACACATACAAACATACACACCAAACACACACATACACACACACACACACCCCACACACACACAACACACACACACACCACCACACCCCCAACACACAAAACACACACAACACACACAACTTTTTGGGTGTTCTCTTTTGTAATCTTTCAGAGTTTAATCATCTTTTGTGGGGGTTTGTTGGGGGCGTTTCAGTGTCCGTGGACGCTTCCGATCTTTTGTTACAACTAAAAGATGAGTTTTAAACGTCGCCAACAATACGCTCTCTTGTGGGATCATTGCAGGAAGTACTATATAAATTATTGAATTCAGTCAACTTTTGATTTTTGACATGTTGATTCCCTGTAATATCGGGGTTATTTTTCTTTCCCCGTGGTGAACCAGCGGATGATTTTCATCGGGGGGGCCCCCCGTGAGCTTGGAACTAAAAACAGTCCATGAATGCTATAGGAGGGTTTAAAACGCAGGTCCCACCATACTGCCGCCCTCACCAACATTTAGGGGGCTTTGAAGCGGGGGTGCTGGTTTAGTATCTTTTACTATTTTTTTTGGCGAACTGGGGTTTTGCCGCCATTGTAGTAGTTTAAATTTTTTCCATCTGGGCAGAAGTACAGAGAGACAACGTGAGGGGGCCCAAGGTGGGGGGGTGGGGGTGTGGGGTCGGGGTGGGGGGATGGGGGGGGGGGGGGCCCGTGGGGAGGTGGGGGGGGGGGGGGTCCCAGTAATTTCCCCCCACTCCAAAGTGGTAACATTAATGTCCCTGCAAAACTGTATCATTGAATTTAGTAGGGTTTTATTTACAATTATTATTATTATTATTTTATTATTTTTTATTTTTTAAAAAAAAAAGAAGTCCCCAAAAACCATTTTAAATTCCAAATTATTAGTTACATTACCAGTTGATCAAAAATGTGTTTCTTTTTGAAATTTTTTGTCAACAGTTTTCATCATTTTCCCCCCCAACTGCTTTTTTCCCAAATTGCGGGTAATTTTTATTAAAAATTTTAGCATTCATGACTAAAAAAATATTAAAAAAAATGCAAAAATTTTAGTTGCATTGCCCTTTGCATTCTTTTTTTCCCCCATTCTGTTTCAAAGCTTTTTTATACTAAAATTAAATTACACTTAACAAAAAGGGTACTTGACTTTTGTGGAGTCACCAAGAGTATAATTCCGGGGGGACTGAGGAAGGTTGCGAGGTAGTTTGGGTACTTAGAGAAGACAGAGAAAAAAAAAAATTTAAGCAGGGGTTGTATCCGTGTGGGATGGAAGGTAGGAGGGATGGAGGCATCCCACAAGGGTTTTGTATCATGGGGGAAGGGAAGGTAGGATGGATGGAGGTCTTTCCCACAATGGTTGTATAAAGTGTGGGGGGAAAAGGTGGGGATGGAGGGAAAGGTCACCCCACAAGGTTTAAATCAGTGTGGGATGGGGGTGGAGGGATGGAGGTCATCCCACAAGGGTTTTTAAATTTTTTGGGGGATGGAAGGTAGGATAGGGATGTCACCCCACAATGGTTTTTTATCATGTGGGAGGGGAAGGTAGGATGGATGGGGGTTCACCCCACAAGGGGTTGTATCATGGGGGGATGGAAGGTAGGAGGGATGGAGGCATCCCACAAGGGTTTAAATCAGTGGGGAGGGAAAGGGGTAGGAGGGAAATGGGGGAAAAATTTCCCAAAATTTGGGGTTGTACCCAGTGTGGGAGGGGAAGGTAGGATGGATGGATGTCACCCCACAAGGGTTTTGTATCGTGTGTGAGGGAAGGGTTAGGTTTGGATGGGGTCTTTCCCACAAGGGTTTGTATTAGTGGGGGAGGGAAAAGGTGGGGATGGATGGGGGTTTCATCCCAAAAGGGTTTTGTATCAGTGTGGGTGGAAGGTAGGAAGGAGGGAGGTCTTTCCCAAAAAAAGGTTGTATCAGTGTGGGATGGAAGGTAGGATGGATGGATTCATCCCAAAAATTGGTTGTATCAGGGGTTGGGAGGAAAGGGGTTGGGGTGGATGGGGGGTCATCCCCCCAAGGGTTTGTATCTTTTTGGGGGAGGGAAAGGGTAGGATGGATGGAGGGCATCCCACAATGGTTGAATTAGGGGGAGGGAAAGGGTTTGGAGGGAGGGGATGTCATCCCCCCAATGGTTGTATCAGTGTGGGTTTGGAAGGTGGGATGGATGGGGGTCATCCCACAATGGTTGTACCCAGTTGGGATGGAAGTAGGTTGGTTGGATGTCATCCCACAATTTTTGTATTAGGGTGGGGATGGAAGGTAAAAAGGATGGATGCCCCCCCACAATGGTTGTATCAGTGTGGGATGGAAGGTAAGATGGATGGAGGTCATCCCACAAGGGTTTTGTATCATGTGGAGGGAAAAGGTAGGATGGATGGGGTCACCCCACAAGGGTTTGTTCAGTGTGGGAGGGAAAGGGTAAGATGGATGGAGGTCACCCCAAAAAATTGGTTGAATCAGTGGGGGAGGGAAGGTAAGATGGGGGGAGGTCATCCAAAATTGGTTGTATCAGTGGGGGAAATGGAAGGTAGGATGGATGGAGGTCATCCCAAAAGGGTTGTATCATGTGGGTTTGGAAGGTAGGATGGTTTTGGAGGTCATCCCACAAGGGTTGTATCATGTGGGTTTGGGGGGGTTTAGGATGGATGGATGTCATCCCAAAAGGGTTTTTATCAGTGGGGGATGGAAGGTAGGATGGAGGAAAGTCACCCCCACAAGGGTTTTTTATCATTTGTGGGAGGGAAAGGGTTTGGGATGGATGGAGGCACCCCACAAGGGGTTGTATCAGTTTTGGGAGGGAAAGGTGGGATGGATGGGGTCATCCCACAATGGTTGTATCAGTGTGGGATGGAAGTAGGATGGAGGAGGTCACCCCAAACAATGGTTGTTTTCAGTGGGGGAGGGAAAGGGGTAGGAGGGGGGGCCCCTTTCCCAAAGGGTTTTGTACCCGTGTGGGTTTGGAAAGGGTTTTGGGAGGGGTGGGCCCTTCCCACAATGGTTTTTTTTCCAGTGTGGGATGGGGGTTTGGGAAATGGATGGGGGGTATCCCCCCGGGTTTGGGTTCAGTTTTGGGAGGGAAGGTAGGAGGGGATGGAGGAAATCCCACAAGGGGTTTTGTATCATTGTGGGATGGAAAGGTTTGGGATGGATGGAGGTCTCCCACAAGGGTTTGGCAGGAAGTCGTAGACGTTTACGTTTTATGGGGGCTTGATCATCCGGGTTTTTTGGGGTAAGTTTTAAAGATAGTAAAGGGGGTGAACTTTATTTTTACTGGACAGGCGGGTGATTTGTGTGTGTGCAAGGAAAACCATTGTTTATGTGTGTGGTGCAAGGTAACATTAGGGAAAAGACGGGCCCACCCAAAAAGGGAAAGGCCCCATTGCCTGTACTAAAGGAAAAGTTGCCTAATACTCAAGACTTTAAAAGACTGTTTATATAAAAATTAAATATGTTTGTCAAAATTTTTCCTTGATGATTATATACAAAAGGGGTTTAAACCTTGTTTTATAATAGGTTTTTGTTAAAATGTTGCCCCAAAAAAAAAAAAAAAACATTTAATTGCCTGGATTATAATGTCTTTATCATGCTATATCTTCAAAAAATTTTCCATGTTATTATTTTATTTAACCTTTATATATTTTGTATTATAACCATTGTTTTATTGAAAACTGTTATTGTGTAAGTTACTGTAATACTGAAATTTTAAACTATTGCTTTCCTACTTATTTACTTTTTTTTTTTTAAATATTTTTTTTTTATTTTATCCCTTACTTAAAAATAATAATAATTTTATTTGAACAGTTCCCTATTTGGGGCAAGGGATTATAGTAACTGGGGTAAACATTGAAAAAAGGCCCTTCGTATGCAAACTTGTGGGCAGTTTTAAAATTTAAAATTTAAAAGTTTTCCCCTAAACAATAATATTTTCAGTGTTAAAAATTAAAAGTAAACAAATTACAAACATAAAGTAAAAATAAATTTTTTAAAAACAAAAAATTTGAAATTTAAATTTTAAGAATAATTTTTGTCAAACAAATTTGAGCATAACAATGTAAATATAACAAAATGACAATATACTAAATGAAGTCATCAATTTATTAACCGATAAAATCAAATTAAAATCAATGATTTGTAGTGCAAAAAAACGGGTTCATTTTTCAAAGATGATTAACGGGGCATTAAATAAGGGAATGGGGGTATTTTTTTGGGTAATTTTAATTAAAAATACTTAGTTTGATGGGGTTTCCCAGCTTATACATTCATGAGATCCCGTTATTCAGTTTTTTATCAAAGTTGTGGGTGAGTAAGGGGTTTTTTAAGAAGAGCCTTTGAATTGTTTAAGTGTTTCTTCGTATTCACAGGAAATTAAATTTCCCCAGTTTTCCCGGGGGCCCTTTTTTTTGGGTGTTAAAATTTTTTTACATAGTGGAGATGGACGGGGAAATCTGTGCCTTGTGTTATGGTCAAGTGTTCTTGGGGGTTTGGAAAGGGGGGAGGTTTCAGGGGAGGGATATATCAGATTTTTAGGGTTCTTTTGCACGTAGTGGGCACAATAAATGTATGGAGTCTTGTACGGTGGTAAGTTTAAAGTTCTGAATTTTGGGGAGATGTTCCCGGGGGAGGGGGAATTTTTATTTTTCCTTTTTTACTGCGGGCCTTTTGTTGGATTTTTTAATGGTTGAGATAATTTATTATTGTTAAAGCCCCATGCACGATTCCATAGGTGAGATGGATTAAATAAAGGAGTGTATAAAACCCAGGAGAGCTGATTGTGGAACTTTAGAATTTTATCCCGATGGTATACCTACGGTCTTGGAAACTTTCTTGGAAACTTTTTTAAAACATGTGTTTGTTTTTTTGGGGTCTATTTTTCAAGAGGGATTCCTAAAAAATTTTCCCCTCTTTTGAGGTTTGCGATGGGGTGTTTCCTTTTATCTTTATATTAAGAGGAACATCTTTATTCTGTTTCCAAAGTAAATTGAAAAAGGTTTTTATAATATTGAAAGAAAGCTTTTTAAAATAAAATCATGCTTTAGTTTTTTTTCTGTAATTCAGTTTTTAGATTAGTTAGTATGAGGGGTTTGGGGTGAGAAGGACGTATGTAGTGTCTTTCTGCAAATAATGTGGGTTTGAGTTTTCCCGGACGTTTTGGGTTTAATCGTTTATGTAAATGGGGAAAGAGAAAGGGCCAAGGACACTTCCCTGGGGAGGGCCAATTTTAAATTGGGTTTTGTATAGGGGGATTTTTGCTCTATTTGTGAAACACTTTTTTGGCTTTGTTGCTGGGGGTAATGATTTGGGGTAGTTGGGGAGTCCCCTTTTTTTTAAAACCATAGGGGCGCCCAAATTTTATGTGAAAAAAATCATGGTCAACGTATAAAATTTTTTGGGAAACGGGTAAAGATCCCCAAGAGACTTTTTTTTTCCCGAGTACATGTATATTTTTTAAAAGCGTTTGTAAATGATTTCATTCGTATTTTTATTAGGCCCTGAACCCAAACTGACGGGGGCCCTGAGTATGTTGGGGGATGAGGTTGGAATAGATTTTTCCCTTTTATTAATTAATTTTTCCCAAAGTTTTTGAGAGAAGGGGTAATTTGGGAATATTTGGCCTATAAATTAAATTTAAGGGCGCTTTATCTCCTTTATGTATTTAGGGTGACCCTCGCCCATTTTTAAAACTGGGAGGGAAGATAGAGGATTCGAAAGGACTTGTTAGTGTTGCAAAAGATTGGTTTAAAGAAATTGTACTTTTAAAATTGGTTTTTTGACTTGTTTTTTTAGAGGGGAATACTTATGAAAGGTATTAAACCCGGGAAAAAGTAAAATTAAAAAAAAATTTAAAACCCCCAAAAGTAACAAAAACCCAAAGGGTTTGGGTACAGGTGGGCCAATTAAAGATGATGGGTTTAAAAATAAGATAAATTTATTGGGCCATGTGTTATAAAATGGGAGAAATTCCCGTAACCAATTTGGTTTTTGTTTTATTTTTCCCAAAACGGTTTGACCCCCGCCCGGGTTTTTTCCTTTTTTTTTTGAGGCCTGTTTTAAATTTTAAGGGGTTTTCCCCTACCCAAAAAAATAAATTAAAGTGCATTTACTGATTCCTAATTACAGTCAAGGGATTTTAACTGTATATAAAACTAGTTTTGTTGTTGGACCTTCTTACTGGTTTTTCATATTTTTGGGCTCTTTTTAGCATTCTGATTTGTTTCCTCTGCTGGTTTTAAAACCCCTCCCAAGGAGGGAGGCCTTTTACCAAAAAAAACTGGAGCTACCCCCTCCCCCTTGACAAAAAATTTTCTACCATTCCCAGGGTACGTATAATAAAACCCTTTTGGGTTTTGGGTTTCCCTTGTTTTTTTTATTATATTTAGAGGGGAAAAGCTTAAAAAACAGAAAAACAATAGAACCTTTGGGAATGAGTAGTTGGGCTCAAATCTAAGGAAAGGGGAAAAAGGGCAAATGCTGAACTCCCAAAAGCCCTTTACCATCGAATCGAAAAGAATCGAGGACGAGAGAGCCCTTTTGTAAGATGGGGAAAGGAAAAAAGGGATAAGAAAAAGGGGGAAATTTAAATGGGAAAAAGGGTGGGGGGAGGGGAAAAAGGAAGGGAATTTTAAGGCAAGTGGCCCAACCACTTTGGGACATGTGGTACAAAAGTTAAAGGGGGAATGTAATTTGAAGGCTTGAATGATGTCATTGCTTGGCCCCCACCCAGGAGAGGGTGGGGAAGGCAGCGGGGGAGCTGGGGGTGGGCAGAAGGCCCGAAAACAGGATGAGTTGGTTTGGTTTTTAAAACCTTTATCAGTGCGTTTTAAAAAGTTTTCGAGAGATTTTTTATCACACGTATGGGGAAGGAGCTGTAGGTATTCGTTTTTGGGTTTTGGGGTTTTGGGGGAGTATCGGTTGGGAGGTAGGGAATGGCCTTTTTTTCCCCCCTTTGGTACGATATGTGTTTTTCTTGGGGGGAAGTTGGGTGAGTTTTTAGGCGAGTATGCTTGCGGGGGGATTTCCTTTGTGGTGTAGAATATGAGTCCTTTTTTGTTTAAAAACCGGGGGTGGAGTAAGGAAGGTGGTGTTGCTTCGTTTTTTAAATCAGTAGACGAATTTAAAAAAGATGTTTTTGGTGGCAAGGCTTTTTGAAATTTGGGTTTGGGTTCAGGGGAGAGGTGGTGGCGGTTTGGGGGTTCCAAAATTTGGGCGTTGTTTTGGGTTTAAAAGTCACAAATTGGGGGGTGGGATGGAATTCTGCATAAAAAAAATTTTAAGGGCCCCAATTTTTTTTTGGGAAAATTTGGGGTTTTTGCCCCCCCCCCGGGGGAAAAAAAAGGGGGGGGGGGGAAAACCCCCCCCCCTTTGGGTAAAGAAAAAAGGTTTTTGGGGAATTTGGGGGATTTAGGGGGTGGAGGGGCTGATAAAGTTAAAATTTTTAGGCCTGTTTTTAATTTTCAAAAAACCCCTTGTTGGAGGTTCAAGTAGGTTTTTTTTGCCATCGTTTTTTTTTCCCAAAAACCCCCTTTGTAAAGGGCTTTTTAGTGGATTTCTTTTCTTTTAGGGGGGGGTTTAAGGCACCTTTTTTGGGGGGGGAGGCGGGCGGAAGAAAAATGTTCCCATAAATTTTTTAGTGGCTTCTTGTTTTTTGGAATGCTTTTTGGTTGGGGGTTTGGAAAAAAAGTTGCAAGTTGGTTTTTTTTTTTCCCGCTTCCTTGGGGGGTTTTTATAATAACCACATTGCAGGAATTTTTTGCCAATGTTATGGGGGAATAAACCTTTTTTCATTTAAGCATTTTGGTTTTTGGAAAGGGTCCTTTTTAAAACAAGGGCCCTTTCCCCATAAATATTAAATTCGGGAACTTCTTGGGTTTTTATAAAACCTAAAAAAGGGGGTTAAGGTAATTTTAAAAAACCCCTTCAAAACCCAGGGAAAAATTTTTGGATATTTCCCTCTTCAAAGTAAGGGGCTTTTCCTTTTAGTAGTCAGCCCCAAAACCTTGTTTGAAACCTTTTTTTTACGTGGTTTGGTTTAAGGGGAATTAGCAGGAAGTTGGAGTGGGGTTTTTTGATTTTAAAAAATTTAAATAGTAAAACCTTATGGGGAATTTTTTATTAAAAATTATATAAACATTAAAAAGGGGTTTTAACCCCTAAATTTTGACCAAAAACGGGGCTAATTTTATTTCCCTTTTGGGTTTCCCAAACCTTTCCACCCGGGTTTTGGGGATATTTCCCTTTGCAATTTTTTAAGGGGAATTTTCCCCCTTTTGTAAGTAGCCATAGGGGTCCCTTTTTGGGTTTTGGTAGTTTTGTTGTTAAAAAGGAAAAAGGAAATTTTTTTTTATAAAGGGGGGTTTTTTTGGGTGGGAAACCCAAAATTAAAATTTCATTTTAAATTTTAAGGGGGGGAAAATGGGGTTTTAAAATTGAAGTTTTAAATCAAGGCTTTTTAAAAAATCAAAAAAATTAAAAAGTGTCCCCCTTTACGTAAATCTTTTTGATTAAAAAAACCGGATTAAAAAATTCCCAATTTTTCCCTTTGGAAAAAACCCCCCATTTCTTCCAATTTTCCCATTTTTAAACCAAAAAGGGGTAAACCTTAGGGGAAAAGGAAACCTTTCCCCTGTTAAAGGGAAAATTTTAGCCAAAGGGGGTTAACCCTTCAAGGTATTAATTCTCCCGTTTAAAAATAAAAAGGAAAAAGCCTTTTTTGTTTGACAAAAAAGGGCCAAATTTTTTTGAAAAACAACCCCACACCCAAAACAACCAAATCCCTTCAATTACATTAATAAGGGTTGCTGCAAAACCCCTTTTAACCCCTATGGGCTCAACAAATATAAGTTGCTAAATCAAGGGGATTATTTAAAACCCCAATAAAAAAAGACAACCAAAATTGGGGCCCATTTACTGAAAAACCGTCCTTTTTGAAAATAATTAATCAGGGCCAGTTTAAGGGGAAATAAATCAGTTCCATTGGGCTCCCCGGCCCCCTCACTAGCTACATTCCCCGGAAAAACCTTTTGCCTACTCATTTCCTTAAAAAGCCTAAACCTGAAATCTAAGTCCTAGGGAAAGGAAGCACCGTTCCAGGGGTTTAAACCAATATTAAGCCAGGGGGAATTTCCTTTAAAAATATTTTTTCTACAAATCCCCTGGAAAAATGAAAACACCCGTCCTAGCTGACATCACTGACATACTATACAGTCCCCAGCTGACATACTGACATACTACTACCCGTCCTAGCTGGAAAATCACACATACAAAACAGGGCCTGCTTTTCATCCACCTTTTACATACTACCCACAGTCCTAGCTGGGCATCAATGACAAAACTACTACATTTCCCTTTCTGACATTTCCCGACATTACTACTACAGCCCCGCGACATCCCCGACATACTACTACAGTCCTAACTGCCTCAACTGGGCATACTACTCAGTCCTAGCTGACATCATGCATACTACTTTCAGTCCAAACTGCCCTCACCGACTTTCAAATACAGTCCTTTTTTACATCAAATGACATAAATAAATACGTCCTACTGCATCACTGACATACTACTACAGTTTCCCAGCTGACATCCTGACTACTAATTTCAGTCCTAGTGACTTTTCCCGACCAATTCCCACAACAGTCCAGCTGACAAACACTGACATACCCACACAGTCCTAGCTGACACCCCTGACATACTACTACGTCCCTAGCCCGAAAAATCACTGACAAAATACTACGTCCTAGCTGACATCATGACATACTACTTTTCGTCCAGTGACATCACTGACATACTACTACAGTCCAAACTGACATCACTGGGCAACCCACTAAAGTCCTAGCTACATACTTTACATACTACTACAGTTTCCCACTGGGCATCACTGACTCTACTAAATTAAAAATCCTTTTTGTTAATTTTAAAAACGCTTTTTCCCGGTTTACCACACCAGTTGAAAAAAATCAGGGCCATTTTCTAAACAGGGCCCTAAAACCCAACATTTTAATGACTTAACATCCCGGGGCCCCAGGTTTAACATCAACTTTACTTTCCCCTACATCAAGTCCCCCTTTAAATTAATGGGGGCCCAAAACTATTTTTTCCTTGAAAAACTGCATGACTACAGTTTAGGTTTTTTAAATTTTTTTATTTCCCTGACTGTCATATATTTGACTCAAGTAGTAAATCCCGTCAATATTGTCCTCTGTTACATCCTTTTCAGGTTATGCTTAATTTTTTTTTTAGTTTTAAAATCCCTTCAATCCCTGCCAGATTCTGGCATCCTTTGTCAACCTTTCTCTTCTTCTCTTTCCCTAAAAAAGGGGCTTTAATCCTAGGAGCTGACTTACCCTTCCCTTTGCTGAACGAAACCCCTCTTTTCCATATGTGTTATAAAACCTTAGTTATTTTAACTGCGGGCCGTTCCCACAAAGGGGAGGGGGGGACCTGGAATGCGGAAGAGATACATGATAATTTTCATTGGGAAAGGCCCTGGGGGGTTTTGGTACAGAATGCACACAAAAAAATCACCCAATGAAATCAAAGATTCGGCAGGAGATGAAATTCTCGATGAAAAAACGGGGCGCCCGAGTAAAACTGAGAAAAACCAGAAGTGTCGGGGGCCCCAAGATGTTCAATTGCCTCCCAGCTACATAATGGGGGATTAAAAATAGACCTTGGCTGTTTCAAAAAGACACTAGGAGGCACCTAAAGTCGTATCCCAAAACGGGTGTGGTTGTTTTCTGTTTTGGTGCGGCCAGCCAGTAACAAACCCCCTGGTTTTTGATCAGACCTGACCCTCATGGGCCCCTGGTCCCACACCCCCCTCCAAGCTCCAAAAAAAAACCCCTCCTTTGTCATTTACTTTATTCCATTGGTTTAAAAAATGCCCCAACCCTTTTCACTTAAATATTACCCTTCCCTCAATTTCATCCAATCTTTCTTTATTCCCCAAACATTGCCCTTTGCGGAATCCAGCCTCACCCCTGTCCTTTACCCACTTACACCTTTTTGGACCATTACCCCTCCTTCCTTTAAAAACGTTTTTTTTGTCTTCCACAAACCCACCTTTAACGCCAAAACCCCCAACCCCTTTTTTTTTACAATCTTTTAACCTCCCCTTTTTTAAATTCTTGCAAAAATTTCACCCCAAAAATTTCCCCTTTAAAAACTTTTCCACTCCCCAAATTCTCCTCGCCCAATTTAACCAACCCCCCTTAATTTTAAACTGTCCCCTCATCACCTTTCCTCCATGTAACTTTTTTTTTCTACATTAAACCCCCATCACCTTTTTTTCCTTTTTTTTTGGGTTAACCCTCTCCTTCATAACCCCACCGAAAAGTAACCCCCCAAAGAAAAATTCATTTCTTCCATTTTTTTAATAATTTTTTAATTAAAAAAGAAATTTTTCAATTTTTTCCAAATTTTCACTTTTTTTAATTTTAACAAAACCAATTTTTCCTTTTGTTTGTTTCGAATTTTTGTATAAAAAATGAATAAAACAAAAAATTAAGTATTACAGAAAAAGGTTTAATGTTTAAAGTTTTTTTAAAGGGACAAATTTCAATCTTTTTAAATAATTTTTTGAACCCCCCAAACTTTTTTTTTGGGGGTTTCAAAATAAAGGGTATAAAAATTTAAATATAAAAATACTTGAAAATTAAAGTTAATTTTGCATTATCAAAGAAAAAAATTTTTAACAATTCTTAAAGTTTTTGTGGAAAAATTTTTTTCCCTTTTTAATTAATGAAAAGTTTTTCTTTAAAAAAAATATTGAAAAATTTTTTAAAGGATTTAAAAGAAAAAAGGCAGTTTTTACCCCTTTGGTATTGTCTCTTTCTTGAAATTTTGCTTTGGGTTTCAAATGGTTTGAAGGTTTTGGATTTTGGCGGGGAAAAGTATTAATTAAGGGATGGGGTGTTTTTAAAAGGCATCTAAATTGTGATGCCGGGTTTTTGGGGGAAAAAACATAAAAATGAGGGGAAAGAAACTTTTTTTAAAACTCTATTCTGTAAAAAGTAGTGGAAAAAAAATTAAAAATGATAAAAGTTTTTCAAAAATGAAAAGTATGATTGTAAAAAAATGTGTAGCTGTTTGAGTAGAAACAAAAGTGTAGCTGTAGGTGTAACAAAATAGGTAGTGTATGAGTAGTAACAAAATGTGTAGCTGTATGGTAGTAACAAATAGGTAGCTGTATGAGTAGTAACAAATTGTGTACTGTTTTGGTAGTAAAAAAATAGTGTAGCGTATGGTAGTAAAAAATGTGTAGCTGTATGGTTAGTAACAAAAATTGCTGTTGGTGCTTTGTGTGTATGGTAGTAAAAAAAATTTTTCGTTATTTAACAAAATAGTGTGTGTTGAGTAGTAAAAAAATAGTGTAGCGTATAAATAGTAACAAAATAGTTTTAGCTGTTGGAGTAAAAAATAGTGAGCTGTATGGTAGTAACAAAATTGTTAGCTGATGAATAGAAACAAAATAGTGTGCGTTGAGTAGTAAAATAGTGTAGCGTTTGAGTAGTACAAAATGTGTACCTGTTTGAGTAGTAACAAATAGTGTCTGTTGAGTGTAACAAAATGTGTATGTATGGTAGTAACAAAAGTGAGCTGTATGAGTAGTAACAAAAATACTGTACCTATGGTTGTAATAAAATATACTGGGTAACAAAAAAAATAATCTTCAATTAATTTCCTTTCCCCCGTGTCTATCCAGTTTTTATGAAACAAAAAACGTGCAGGCAAAGAGGCCCTTTTATACTTAAAAGAATTGTAGTCTCAGTACTTTCTGACAATAATTAGTACCCGTAAGTCTTTCATTTCCCCGAGATGACATGAAATGACTACTCTGATTTCTACTTTAAATTATAAATAAGGTACCCTAGTAAAAGTTTGATGTTTTACTACAAAGGCTGAGTGTTTGGGGAAAGTTTTATGTTTACTACAAATGGCTGAGTGTATGGAGAAAGTTTTTGTTATATCCAAATTTGGCTGAGTGTATGGGGAAAGTTTTTTTTTATACTACAAAATGGGGGTGTTTGAGAAAGTTTTTTTTATACCCAAAAAAGGTGGTGTTGGAGAAAAAATTTTTTTGTTATACTACCAAAAAGGCTGAGTGTATGGAGAAAGTTTTATGTTATACTACCAAAATGCTGAGGTTATGGAGAAAATTTTAGTTTACTCCAAAATGGTGAGTGTATGGAGAAAGTTTTATGTTATACTACCAAAATGGCTGGTGTATGGGGAAAAATTTTATGTTATACTACAAAAAGGTGAGGATGGAGAAAGTTTATGTATACTCCAAAATGGTGAGTGTATGGAGAAAATTTTTTGTTATCTACCAAAATGGGAGTGTATGGAGAAAGTTTTTGTTTTATAGCAAAATGGCTGAGGTATGGAGAAATTTTTTTGTTATACTACCAAAAAGGCTGAGTGTATGGGAAGTTTTATGTTTATAGCAAAAAAAGGTGGTGTTGGGGGAAAGTTTTTGTTTTTTTTACCAAAAGGCTGAGTTATGGAGAAAGTTTTTTGTTTATACCTTTTGGCTGAGTGTATGGAGAAAGTTTTATTTTAACTGCAAAATGGTGGTGTATGGGGGAAAGTTTTTTGTTTACTACCCAAAAGGGGGTGAGTGTATGGAGAAAATTTTTGTTATTTCTACCAAAAAGGCTGGTTTTATGGAGAAAATTTTATGTTATTAGCAAAGGCTGAGTGTATGGGGAAAGTTTTATGTTATACTACCAAAAAGGCTGAGGTATGGAGAAAGTTTTATGTTATATACCAAAATGGTGGGTATGGAGAAAGTTTTTGTTATATCCAAAATGGCTGAGTGTATGGGAGAAAAATTTTAGTTATACTACCAAAAAGGTGAGTTTGGGATGTTTTTGTTTATACCAAAATGGTTTGGGTTGGAGAAAGTTTTTTGTTTTTTACACCAAAATGGCTGAGTGTAGGAGAAAAATTTTATGTTTACCCCAAAATGGCTGGTGTATGGGAAATTTTTTTGTTATATACCAAAATGGTGAGTGTATGGAGAAAGTTTTATGTTATACTACCAAATGGTGGTGTATGGAGAAAGTTTTTTTTATACTACCCAAAATGGGTGAGTGTTGGAGAATTTTTTGTTATACTACCCAAAAAAATGGTGTAGGAGAAAGTTTTTTGTTATCTCCCAAAAAAGGTGGTGTTTGGGAGAAAGTTTTTGTTTATACCCAAAAAGGTGAGTGTATGGAGAAGTTTTTTGTTTTACTCAATGGCTAGTGTATGGAGAAAATTTTAGGTTTTACTACCAAAATGGTGAGTGTATGGAGAAGTTTTATTTTATTTACCAAAATGGTGAGTTTGGAGAAGTTTTAGTTTCTACCAAAGGCGAGTGTATGGAGGTTTTTTGTTATATACAAAAAAGGCTGGGTATGGGAAAGTTTTATGTTATACTACCAAAAAGGTGAGTTATGGAGAAGTTTTATGTTATATACCAAAAAGGTGAGTGTTGGAGAAAAATTTTTTGTTATACTACCAAAATGGCTGAGTGTATGGAGAAAGTTTTATGTTTTTAAAACCAAAAAAAGGCGGTGTAGGAGAAAAGTTTTATTTTTTTCCAAAAATGGCTGGTGTATGGAGAAAGTTTATGTTATACTACCAAAATGGGTGATGTATGGAGGAAAATTTTTGTTTAATACCAAATGGGGGAGTGTTGGAGAAAGTTTTATGTTTATAACAAAATGGCCCCGGTGTATGGGAAAGTTTTTTTTATAATCAAAAGGTGAGTGTTGGGAAAGTTTTATGTTTTTCCAAAAGGCTGAGTGTTGGAGAAAGTTTTTTGTTATACTCCAAAAGGTAGTGTTTGGAGAAAGTTTTATGTTTATACCCAAAAGGCTGGTGTATGGAGAAAGTTTTTATGTTTACTACCAAATTTGGGGAGTTATGGAGAAAATTTTATTTTTATATACCAAAATGGTGAGTGTTTTGGGAAAGTTTTTTGTTTACTACCCAAAATGGCTGAGTGTATGGGGAAAGTTTTTTTGTTATACTACCAAAATGGTGAGTGTATGGGAAAAAATTTTATGTTTTTTATGCAAATGGCTGGTGTTGGGGAAGTTTTATGTTATACTACCAAAAAGGCTGGTGTATGGAGAAAGTTTTATTTTACTACCAAAATGGTGGTGTATGGAGAAAGTTTTTTATACTACAAAATGGCTGGGTGTTGGAGAAAGTTTTATGTTTTACTACCAAAATGGTGAGGTATGGAGAAGTTTTTTTTTCTACCCAAAAAAGGTGAGGTTTGGAGAAAGTTTTTTGTTATATACCAAAATTTTGGTGGTTTTGGGGAAAGTTTTATGTTTATAAAACCAAAAAAGTAGTGTATGGAGAAATTTTTTTTTTATACTACCAAAAAGGTGGGTATGGAGAAAGTTTTATTTTACTCCAAAAGGTGAGTGTATGGGAAAATTTTATGTTATACTACCAAAAAGGGGGGTGTATGGAGAAGTTTTATGTTTACTACCCCAAAAAGGTGAGTGTTGGAGAAAGTTTTATGTTATACTACCAAAAAGGGTGGTGTATGGGGAAATTTTTTGTTATCTACCAAAATGGCTGGTGTATGGAGAAAGTTTTATGTTATACTCCAAAATGGCGAGTGTATGGAGAAAGTTTTTTGTTTCTACCAAATGGGTGGGTGTATGGAGAAAATTTTATGTTATACTACCAAAATGGCGGTGTATGGAGAAAATTTTTGTTTATCCAAAATGGTGGTGTTGGAGAAAATTTTATGTTTACTACCAAAATGGCTGAGTGTATGGAGGGAAAATTTTTTGTTATACTCCTAAATGGTGGTGATGGAGGAAAAGTTTTAGTTTTATCCAAAAAGGTGGTGTATGGAAAAGTTTTTGTTTATCCAAAAAAGGTGAGTGTTGGAGAAAGTTTTATGTTTATACCAAAATGGCTGGTGTTTGGAGAAAAATTTTTGTTTACTACCCAAAAAGGCTGGTTTTAGGAGAAAGTTTTATGTTATTTTACCAAATGGCTGAGTGTATGGAGAAAGTTTTATGTTATACTACCAAAATGGGGGGAGTGATGGAGAAAGTTTTATGTTTTTATACCAAAATTTGGGTGAGTGTATGGAGGGAAAAATTTTTTGTTTTTATACCAAAAAATTTTGGTGGGGGGTATGGAGAAAGTTTTTTTGTTATACTACCAAAATGGTGGTGTATGGAGAAAGTTTTTGTTTTTACTACAAAATGGCTGAGTGTATGGAGAAAGTTTTTTGTTATACTACCCAAAATGGCGGGGGGTTTTTGGGAAAGTTTTATGTTTACTACCCAAAATGGCTGAGTGTTGGAGAAAAGTTTTATGTTATATACCCAAAAAGGCGAGTGTAGGGAAAGTTTTTTGTTTTAAACCCAAATGGGTGAGTGTTGGAGAAGTTTATGTTATACTACCAAAATGGTTGAGTGTATGGAGAAAGTTTTATGTTTATACCAAAATGGCTGAGTTTTTTGGGAAAATTTTTGTTTCTACCAAAAAGGCTGAGTGTATGGGAAAAGTTTTTTGTTATACTACCAAAAAAGGCGAGTTTATGGAAAAGTTTTATGTTTACTACAAAATGGCTGGTGTATGGAGAAAATTTTATGTTTATATACCAAAATGGGAGTTTTGGAAAAAAGTTTTATGTTATACTACCAAAATGGTGAGTGTATGGGAAAGTTTTATGTTTACTTTTCCAAAAAGGTGAGTGTATGGAGAAAATTTTATGTTATACTCCCAAAAAAAGGGTGGTGTATGGAGAATTTTATTTTATACTACCCAAATTTTGGTGAGTGTAGGAGAAAGTTTTATGTTATATCCAAAATGGCTGAGTGTTTTGGAGAAAATTTTATGTTATACTACCAAAAAAGGCGAGGTTGGAGAAAGTTTTTGTTTTACTACCAAAAATGGTGAGTGTATGGGAAGTTTTATGTTATACACAAAATGGCTGAGTGTATGGAGAAAGTTTTATGTTATATACCAAATGGCTGAGTGTATGGAGAAAATTTTATGTTATACTACCAAATGGCTGAGTGTTTGGGGAAAGTTTTTGTTATTTACCAAAATGGCTGGTGTTGGAGAAAGTTTTATGTTATACTACCCAAAATGGTGAGTGTATGGAGAAAATTTTTGTTATATACCAAAATGCTGGTGTATGGAGAAGTTTTATGTTATACTACCAAAAGGCTGGGGTAGGAGGAAAAATTTTAGTTATATACCCAAAATGGGTGAGTGTTTTGGGGAAGTTTTTGTTATACTAGCAAAATGGCTTTAGTGTTGGAGAAAATTTTTTTTTTACTACCCAAAAAGGCTGGTGTATGGAGAAAGTTTTTTGTTTACTACCAAAATGGTGAGTGTATGGAGAAGTTTTATGTTTTACTACCAAATGGTGAGTTATGGAGAAAGTTTTATGTTTTATACAAAATGGCGAGTGTATGGGAAAAGTTTTTTGTTATACTAGCAAAATGGTGAGTGTATGGAGAAAGTTTTTGTTATCTACCCAAAAAGGCTGAGTGTATGGAGAAGTTTTTTGTTTTCTCCCAAAATGGTGAGTGTATGGAGAAAGTTTTAGGTTTTCTACCAAAAAAGGTGGGTATGGAGAAAGTTTTATGTTATACTACCAAATGGGTGAGTGTATGGAGAAAGTTTTTGTTATATCAAAATTTTCTGGTGTATGGAGAAAGTTTTATGTTTAATACCAAAAAGGTGAGTGTATGGAGAAAGTTTTTGTTATACTACCAAAAAGGCTGAGTGTTGGAGAAAAGTTTTTGTTATACTACCAAAATGGCTGAGTGTAGGAGAAAGTTTTATGTTTTTTTACCAAAATGGCCGAGTGTATGGGGAAAAATTTTATGTTTTACTAGAAAATGGTGAGTGTATGGGGAAAAATTTTATTTTTTACTACCCAAAAGGCCTGAGTGTATGGAAAAGTTTTTTTATACTACCCCCAAAGGTGGTGTTTGGAGGGAAAGTTTTATGTTATACTAGAAATGGCTGAGGTTATGGGAGAAAGTTTTATGTTATATACAAAATGGCTGGTTATGGAGAAAGTTTTATTTATTCCCAAAATGGTGGGTTGGGGAAAATTTATGTTTTACTACAAAATGGTGAGTGTATGGAGAAAGTTTTATGTTTTACTAGCAAAATGGCTGAGGTATGGAGAAAGTTTTTATGTTTACTACCAAAAAGGCTGAGTGTATGGAGAAGTTTTATGTTTTTTCTCCAAAAAGGTGGTGTATGGAGAAAGTTTTAGTTTACTAGCAAAATGGTTTAGGTATGGAGAAAAATTTTTGTTTCTACCAAAATGGTGAGTGTATGGAGAAATTTTATGTTATATACCAAAAAGGGGGGTTTAGTGTATGGGAAAAAAGGTGTTTGGGTTTTGGAAAACCCTTTTTTTCGTTTTCATGCAGGACGGATTTGCAAGTTTACAAACACGATATTTGTCTTTTAGGTAAAAAAGCAACCTAAAGGTCAGCAACACTTTTAGTGCATCTCTTATAAGGTGATGCATGCATATGTATTGTATGTATGATGTATGTTGTTTTGTATGTTGTATGTATGTATATAGTATGTATGTTTGATGTATGTTGTAGTGTGCGTGGTGTGTGTATGTGTTGGCTGTATGTTGTGGGTTGTGTGTGTTTTTGTGTGTTTGTGTGTGTTATGTGTTGTGTGTGATATGTTGTGTGTTTTTATGTGTTGGTGTGTGTGTGGTTGTGTGTGTGTGTTACTCACCCAATTGAGGTTGCGGGGGTCGGTCCCGGTCCTGGCCTGCAACACTTTGGTCTTACATTTTAAGGCTGCATGCATGCATATGTATATGTATGTTGTTGTATGTATGTTGTATGTATATATGAGTATGTTTGTTTTGTATGTATGTAGGGTCGGTGTGTATGTGTATGTGCATTTATGTATGTGTGCATGTGTGTGTGTGTGTTTGTGTGTTTTTTTTTGTGTGTGTGTGTGTATGTGTGTGTGTGTGTGTGTGTGTGTGTGTGTGTGTGTGTATGTAAGTGTGTGTGTGGTGTTGGGGTGTATGTGTGTGTGTTGGGGTGTGGTGTGTGTTGTGTTGTGTTAAAATTTTCTATTAATATAAAAAGATCGTGAAATCAAGACGTGAAAAGGAAACTGCGAGGAAAAACAAAAATGTTAAATATTTTTTTCTAATCTTTACTTTTCATCCAATATGT
>NW_026482802.1:0-37423 GCF_026875155.1 Cherax quadricarinatus
AGTGGGGTACAGTCCAGTCAGCCTCTTGTAAACCCACTCTTAGGAAAGGTTTACTTATGTCAGCCGTAAAGGCATAATGCTTCACTTTGAAATTTAATAAGATATCTCCTAATTTTTCCGTCAACGACGGATATGTCATCAAACAGTCATTTAAACTAGGTACATTTTTGTTACTCCTGGCACTACAATTAAACACAATCCTCAAAGGATTGGTCTTAGAATCCTTCTTCACTCCGTGATGTGGCAAATAGTGACCATAAATTTTGGCTTGCTCAGGAGGTACCCTTCTATAAATTTATTAATTAATTGTTCAGCAATTATATCATTATAGGTAGTTAAGAATTCTGGTGTCTTACTCAGTTCGCAGAACTGAGTCTTTAACTGTCCATATGCCATTCTGTAATTAGTGGGCAATTCTGGATGGTTCAGTCTCCACGGAAGTCGCACCCAGTATTGTCCAGATTCAAATTTTACATCTCTCAGGTGTTGTTCTTGAGTAAAAGAATCGTCTGGACTTTCTTCATTTACATTTATTCCAATGCTGTCTAATTCCCACAGTTTATGCACTGGCTCAACACCATCCTCTATGGAAGAATTATACTGGGGCACGATTTCATGAGTAAGACACACAGTTATGGTATTTGTAGTTTCCTCTAGTCATGAATTATTATTATGAGGAATCCTACCATACATTCCATGGCCTCCTGCAGTCTTCAAAAGGGCGACACCACATTTCTTTTACCATACCCTTTACAAAGGAGGCATAATAGTCACTACCTATAAAAATATTTATTGGGCCTACAGAATCATCACTTACCCCAGAAGGTGCTAAATTTGCATTATGTGAAAGTCTTTCTGTAGCTTTACTAAGCCCTACTGTAGATATTTTCTCTGGAAGTCTATCTACAATTACTGCATTAACACGTTTTTTCTCATTGCCCAACCTGACAGTTACATAAACAGTGTCATACAATTGAGACCTTTTATCCGAGAGAAAACCAGATAATTTTGAAGTTGTGGGATCTCCCATCTGTACTTTCATACCATCAAGACATTTACGTTTAATGAAAGTACGTTGGGATCCTTGGTCCAATAATGCAGTTACATTTTTTGATTTATGCCTTTTATCATCAATTTTTACCTGTAACACAGGTAAGGCTACTTCAGCAAAACCATCATTATTAACATTAGCAGCAATTTTTACATTAGCTATTGTTGTGTCAGGATTGTCAACATTATCATTATTATCAACATTATCATATAGCACCTTTACACATGACTATATGGTGTCTTCCTTTGTGACAGTGATAACAGTTGTTTAATTTGGCATGACAATCCTTTACATTGTGATTACCTAAACACCTGATACATCTGTAAAGTTCCTCCAATCTTTCAACTTTATCATTCCATGAATTGTATGCATTGCGATTCTTAGAAAAATGAGTAACCTTGCAGAAAAGACAATCTCTCTTTTCTTTGACTGGTTTCTTATTAACTGGGCTACTCTTAGGAGGGTACTTATTCTTCTTACCTTGTGGAGAATCATTATTTCTGATTCCTGTTACTTGATATGCACCTATGCAACTCTTTTTAGGAAATGAATTTTGATTATTAACATTGGGATAATTTTTCCCTTTGTAAAACTTGACAGATACCTCAGAGTTATTATGTGTTGTATCTTTAAAATGAGTTGGTTGGCTGGTCTGCAACTGAACAATTAATTCTTGTAGACCTAGTCTTATTTCCTCCAGTCCAAAATTATCCTTGTGATATTTGTTCGAGAGTCATTCAAGTGTTTTATAGCTTAATTTATTCTGTACCATGGCACTCAATAACCAGCCTGATTCCTTCAGATTATATTTATTACTTAAAGTTTTGAGAGTGCTCCCCAGTTTAACTCTAAACTGCTGTAAACCTTTGTAAGTGTGATCTAGAGATTTTAAATTAACAATGATATTCACTAGATCCAACCTACTTTGTTCTATATTACCATAAGTGACCTTCAACAAGTCAACTGCTTCCTTGTAAGAGTCATCTACATTGGGAAAGGCTTGTACGAGTATGTGAGCATCTCCTCTTACCTGTCCTTTGAGGTAAAATAATTTAGTTACACAGGCTAGGTCACTCCTGTCGTGCACAGCTGCTTTAAAAATTGACCAAAACTCCTCCCAGTTTCCTCCAGGATTAAATACAGGTAAACATAATTCTGGGAGTTTTGGTAAAGACATCTTATTTGTTGGAGCAGACTGATTAACTGCTTGGTTTACACATTTTAATTTATTCAAGGCCTGACTTTTACAAGAAAGAATCTTTTCCTCTAATTCATGATACTGATTAATCATAAGATCTACTTCAGTCTCATCTACACAGTTTACTAATAAATCTCCTTCATATTTGTTGTAATATAATTTGTATGAATCATATCTATTCCCTAAAGCATCTAAATACAATTTTAAATCATCAGTACTCACAGTTTCTTGATTCATTAATTCCAAACATTTATTATATGCTTTTGTTACATGATATTTTCTAGCTTGCAGTGATGCTTTCTTTGCTCTATATTCCATATGTTTGTCTTCTATATTAATTTCCTCATTTTCAGCCATGATGTAATGTATTAAATTCAACTCAATTAATAACACTGATTACAACTCACAACACTGATACAACTTACCTTTGAATAAATCCTAGCTACTTGAGCTTAGCAATTACATGCAAGAAAATTATAATATAAATTTTAAATGTACATTAATACAAACATTTAGCCAGATATGGCTCATCAAAATTAATATTATGCAAATTAATAAATCCTTGCCAGAATTTGGCATAGCAAAATTAATATTATACACAATATAATCTTTAGCCACACTTGGCTTATCAATTACACATACACTGATATAAATCTTGGCCAGAATTGTCTTATCAAATTAATATTATACAAATATAAATCCTTGCCAGAATTTGGCATAGCAAAATTAATATTATACACAATATAATCTTTAACCACACTTGGCTTATCCAAATTAATATTGTAATAATTATAATCCACTACACATTAAATAAACTTGTGAACTTAACATCCACCTCCTTCTGTCATTTCACATATAATTATTTAGTAATTAACTAATTAATGACTTCACTAATTACCTCTGGTTCAAGAAGGACCAACGGGCAAATTAAATATGGAAAATTACATTTATCTGAATGTATCATTATGTACATAACAGTAAATAAGCAAAGATAATTATTTATCAGTTAGACAAATAGGAATTTGGGACACTTAGGTCACAAAAAATGTCCCCCTTCGATACCTACCACTGTCATATCCACAAGTTGCTCTGGACCTATTAATTACAAATGAAATATGTATCACCAGGAATGCTGGTAAATATATAAATTTGTTGACTGTATATTAAAAATAATAAATGATTATATATATACACATATACATAACTGAAAGAGAATATCTTAATATCGCTCAACAATTTGACTGGAGACCAAGTTGTATCATACTCAGAAAACCTCACTAACTAAATTTATGAAAATACTGGCCAGAATTATAACATAAATCTAAATAGCTTATCTGAGGTTCCTGGAGCTGTCTTGTCCAGTCGCTTGATATCTCAAGTTATGCAGGAATGCACATCCAACAATTTCGCCTCCAATTTGAGAGGTGTCAGCCCAAATTTAACCTCTAGAGCACGAAAAATTCTTCCCATTACTAACTTTCTGTTGACCAGTTCAAACAGCAATGGTGAGTCCCTTCTGCGCAGGTGCAGCTTCTTCCCAATTTTTATAAAATAAATTTTTATTAAATACAGTATGGCCATCAATTTACATATAACTACTGTATTTCTGGAAAATATATACAGTATTTTCCACAAATGGGATTGTATCATTTTGATGTATGTCAAACTTTTTTTTTAGCCTGGCTTTTTATGCAGACTTTTTTCCAGCCAAATTTGGACAAAGATTCCTAGCAATTGGGTGGGTGAGCAGTGTAGATAACTTCTGTTATGTTTGTATTGATGTTTACATCACAAGACTGTTGCAGTATTGCTGTGATTAGAAAAGTCTATAGTGTTCACTTTAACCAAGATCGGAGATGAGGCCAGAAGCCAGGCCCCACACATGCTGCAGTATTTGTGCAACAATTATTATTGTCAGAGAAAGCGCTAAACCGACAAGGGTCAAACAGCGCTTCAGTGCAATATGTAGTGCAGAGGTTATAATCAGCTAGGTGGAGAGGGTATCGGAGGCGAGGGAAGAAAAGGGAAGGAAGGTACGCTAAGAGCTGTGTTAAAGTTCGTATAATAAGGCAGTTACTGACAAAAAGTAAAAAAGTGCTTGGGAGTCAAAGGTGGGGTCGTCTGCAGGTAGAGAAGATAAAGTAAGAGTGGTAGGGTGGTGGCAGCGTTGGAGGAAAATCCTGGGAGCTCGCTGGTAAATTGGGCAATTGACAGGGAAGTGAAGAACCAAAATAGGGACCTAACAAGCTTCACAGAGAGGAACAGAGCATGTATTCATGAGATACCCATGGGTAAGGCGTGTATGACCAATGCCGAGTTGGGAGAGCACAGTCTCCCGAGAACGGGAATGGTGGTAGGAAGATGGCCACAAACCTAAAAGTGGATTAATAGAGTGCAATTTGTTATGGCATATGCCCACCTTTGTTGCAAACGGTAGCAGAGACAGAGATGACTGGAAAACAGTTCATGTATGGAATACCCCTATAAGAAACCGGGAGATCATGCACTGCTGACCGTGCAGCAGCATCTACCTGCTCGTTGCCTTGCACACCAGCGTGACCAGGGACCCAGTAGAAAACGACATCTTTATTCTTGCTAGCCACGCGGCACAACCATTGTTGAATATGGAGGACTAACGGATGAGGGGAGTCAAAATGTTTAATGGCTTGTAAAGCACTGAGGGGATCCAAAATGATCACGAACGTTGAAGGAGACATATATGTAATACGAAGAAGCACTACCTGGAGTTTACCTGGAGAGGGTTTCAGGGGTCAACACACCCATGGCCCAGTCTGAGACCAGGCTTCATGGTGGATCAGGGTCTGATCAACCAGGCTGTTACTGCTGGCCACACGCAAGCTGATGTATGAACCACAGCCCGGTTGGTCAGGTACTGACTTTAGGTGCCTGTCCAGTTAGTTTAATATCTTTATTATGCACCCCATACCCATCCTGTGGGCGGTAGTCAAAAGATTACAGAGGTACATAATGGGCCCAAGGACTGGGCCTCAAAGTTTTGATAGCTGAGCAAGTTACAGAGGTAATGAACTCACAATTTACAAAGATAATGAAGTCACAATTTACAAAGGTAATGAACTCCAGGTAGGTCTGGTCACAATCATGACAAGTTACAAAGGTATTTACAGATTACAGAGGTACGTAATGGGTCCAGGGACTGGAACCCCAAAGTTTTGGATATCTGACTAGGCACAAAGGTAATGAGCTCCACACAGTTACAAAGGTAATGAATCCGTAAGAATGGTTACGAACGTATACATGGCTACAATCATGAAACAAATTAAGAGTAATGGAGCAATTCAACCACTTCCACACCTTCACAAACTGTAATGATTATTGGTGCAAATTTCAAATATTGATTTCTGTGTCCACACACACCACACAATCACACACACACACACACACACACACACACACACCACACACACACACACACACACACACCCACACACAGCAACACTCCCTCTATCTCTCCCTCTTGCTCTTCCCCTCTCTCTCTCTCGTCTCCTCTCTGCCCACCCTCTCCCTCTCTCTCTCCCTCTCTCTCTCCCTCCATCTCCCTCCCTCTCTCTCTCCTTCTCTCTCTCTCCCTCCTCTCTCCCTCTCTCTCTCCCTCACTCTCTCAACCCTCTCTCTCTCTCTCTCTCTTCCCTCACTCTCTCCCTCCTCTCTCGTTCCCTCTCTCATCCCTCCTTCTCTCCCTCTCTCTCTCCCTCCTTCTCCCCCCTCTCTCTCCTCTCTCTCCTCACTCTCCCCTCTCTCGTCTCTCTCCCCTCACTCTCCCTCTCCCTCCTCTCTCTCTCCTCTCTCTCTCCCTCGCTCACAATCCCTACTCCCTCACTCCTCCTCCTCTCTCCCCTCTCTCTCCTACCCCCTCTCCCTCTTTTCCCCTCCCTCTCTCCTCTCCTCTCTCTCCCCCCTCTCTCTCCCTCCTCTCTCTCCCTCTCTCTCCCTCTCTCTATCTCTCCCTCTCTCTCTCCCTCTCTCTCTCCCTCTCTCACTTCCTCTCTCTCTCCACCTCTCTCTCTCCCTCTCTCTCTTCCTCCTCTCTCCTCTCCTCGTCCCCACACACTCCCCCTCACTCCCATAAACCCAGATCTCTCACCCTCCTCTCTACTCTATCGGCTCCCTCTCCACTCTCTCTCTCATAGCCTTTTCCCTCGCCCTCCTTTCTCCCACTCTCTCTCTTTTACTCCCCTCCTCCTCTCCCTGGTCTTTCTCCCTCTCTCTACCCTTTCTCTCCCCCTCAACAGTCTCTCTCTCCCCCTTGTCTTATCCCTCAACCCCCATAATTCTCTCCTCTCTTCCCTCTTCTACCTTTCTCTCCTCCCTCTCTCCCTCTTTCTAAACCCTTTCTCTCTCTCTCCTCTCTCTCTACCCTTTCTCTCTCCCCCCCACACCCCCTCCCTCCTCTACCTTCTGTCTGGCGGTAAAAAAAAAAAAAAAAAAAAAAAAAAACAAAAAAAAAAAAAAAAAAAAAATATGGGTGGCCTTAGAAGGACGGAAAACCAAGATATGTAGATGAACCAGGAGGGAAAGAACTGGGAGTTTAGAGCTCCAAAAAAGAGGTGAGAAGAGTGGGGAAGTAAGATAGTAGAGCTTGGTAAGAAAATGGAGGAGCGGATAGATTGAAGAGGTGCAAGGAAGTGAGGAAGTACAGTCTTAGCACAGAGCAGGATATAGAGCTTAGAAGAGAAACTGCAAAGCCTGAAACAGATTAGAGAGACAAATGACAATTCAGATTTACATCAGAAATTCAAAGTCAGCGCAGACAAGGGGGATGGTAAGCAACAACGAGACATGCGTACACCGAAAGCCCTATCAGACCCACGTGGGGCCAGGGAAAAGAAGATGAGCACACTGAGATCAAGCGACAGGTCTGAAGACAATGATGGAAATTCCAAAGTCAGAGGCGCAGACAAGGGAATGGTAAGCAACAACGGAGACTAAAACGCCGTACATTGAAGGCCCAATCAGACCCACGGTGGGGCCAGGGAAAAGACATGAGGCACACTAAGATCAAGCCTACAGGTCCGAAGACAATTGAAGGTTTGTTATATGCGAGATTCAAACAGCCAACAGCAGTAGCAAGGGACAGCTGGGCCAGGAAGATCAGTCCACTGAGAATAGAAGTTCAGATATGACAGGGACTGAAGGCAAGGAACATGTCTATGGAGGGAAATAAAAGCCTCAGAGAAGCAATGGAGACTCAGTGGGAGAGGAAAGGGCGAGGTCATCTTTGTGGTACGGGCTCAAGAAGCCAAGGGGGTGCCAACTTTGAAGAAATAAAAACAAGGAGAAAAAAAATGATTGAAGGGCATCATGAAAACAATAGGGGAGGGCATATACCCAGTGACAAATTTTCAAGAAATTGGGTGGTTTGCAGTGAGAAGGATACGGCCTGTCAGAGTAACTTTCAAGGAAGAATCCAGTTCGAATCAGGATTCCTGCAAGAGAAAGCAAGACTGAGGGACAAAGAGGGGTACCAGAAGTTATACCTCGCCACACAGTAACACAAAAAAAGGACTTACACTGAAGGAAGGGTACAGAGACGCAAGGAGGAAACGAGAAGCTATGAAACATGAACAGGACCCCAGACACAGGAGAAGGGCAAACACACCCGCACAGAATCGTCCCAACCATAAGACCCCACCCCGCGACATTCCCAAACGCAACTGAGAACCTATACTACAATCCACTCACTGTGCCCTCTGCCACCAACCCCCATAATCATCAAACCTCAACCCCAACCGCTGTCCCTTATTGGCATTCCCTGACCCCACCCCCAACAACACATACCCCACCTACACCACAGCCCCATATAGGCCCCCCACCAAGGCTCTCGCTCCCCAACCCCAATATACTTGCAGTGACCACAATGATAGAAAAGAAACTAAAGGTTTGGTACACCAACGCGGGATGGAATAACGAATAAACATTGAGGGAGTGGAATGGAAAGAATTACATGAAAAATCCCAGACATCTTAGCAGACACAAGAAACAAACTCGCTAGACAATAACAGACACAATCCTTCCCAACAGGGATATCAGATCCTGAGGAAAGAAAGAAGGAGTAGAGGGGGATGGATGGTGTTGCCACTTCTCAATAAAACACCAATGGGGATTTTGAGGAAATGAAGGCATGGACATGAATGGAGAAAGAACAACATTGTAGGTACAATTCAGTCCGGAGAAACATGAAGTAGTCATTGGAGTGATGTTATAACCCACCACAGAACTGCAGGAGCCAAGAGAGGAGTACGAAGGAAATACAACAGGGTGATGGTGTGACACACTGGCTTGAGGAGGCAAGAAGAGCTCCACTCGAGCAGAGCAAAGTTACTGGTAATGGGCGATTTTCAACCACAGGGAGATCGACTTGGGGAAACCTGGAGCCACAATGGGGTCCCCGAAAACATGGAGAGCCAAGATGATGGATGTGGTACTTGAAAACCTTCATGCATCAAATGTCAGGGTACACCAACCAGAGAGGAGGGGAGGAAGAGCCACAAGACTGGATCTTGTGTTCACCCTTGAGCAGTTCAGACATCGAGGACCATCACTTACGAGAGGCCCTGGAGCTAAGCGATCATGTGGGTTTCTGATTTTGTTGCTATATAGATAGATTTACAAGGGAGAAGGTAACAGGAACTGAAAGGGAAGTGCCAATACTATAAAAGGGGGGGACTACACAGGTATTGAGAAACTCCTGCAGGAGTTTCAGTTGGACAGAGAATTGGTAAAGAGGACAATCAGTAAAACGAGATGATGGAATATGGGCAACAAAGTGCAAGGAGGCAGGAAGGAAAGTTTTTGTTCCCAAGGTAAACAGAAATAAAGGAAACAAAACGAGTCCTTGGTTTACCCCCGAAGGTGTAGGGAGGCAAAAACTAAGTGCACAACAGAGAATGGGAAAAGGTACAGGAACATAGGTACCCAGGAAAACGCAGGAGATTAGTAGAATAGCCAGAAACGAGTATGCGCAGATAAGAGGAGGCCCAGCGACAGTAATGAAAACGACATAGCATCGAAAGTCCAATCTGACCCGATACTGCTGTAAGAGCACACAATAGGAGGAAGGACAACATCAAGGATCCAGGTGAATAAGGCTGAGGAAAGAAGGTGGAGAACTCAAAAGAACGACCAAGAGGTATGTGAGGGAGCTAACACGAGATTTAAGGAAGTATTTTACAGTAGAGACCAGGAAGGACTCTGGGGGGACAGACCAGATGGGGACACCAACAAGGATATACACCAACAAGTGTTGGAACGACTACATACAGATGAGGGGAGAGTGAAGAAACTTGCTAAGGACATCGAACCGGTCAAAGGCAATGGGACCGGACATCTCTACCATGGGTCCTTAGAGAGGGGAGTCAGATATGTTGTTGCGTACCACTTACCACAAACTTCAACACATCCCTGGAAACTGGGCAACTACCTGAGGTATGGAAGACGGCAAATGTAGTTCCCATTTTTCAAAAAAGGAGACAGTAAAAGGAAGGCGCTAAACTATAGACCTGTGTCATTTTGACGTGTATAGTAAATCCAAAATTATGGAGAAAATTTATCAGAGGAGAAGTGGTGGAAGCACCTTAACGGAACAGGAATAAAAATGCCAACCATTCACGGATTCCACGAAGAGGCAAATCCTGTGTCCAAACCTTCTTGGTTTAATGGATAAAATAACAGAAGTAAAGACAAGAGAGACGAGGGGGTGGGTTGAATTGTCTTACTTGGACTGCAAATAAGGCCTTTGACACGTTTCCTCACAATGAGATTAGTGCAGAAGCTAGGCATCAGGAGCATATAACAGGAAGGCACTGCAAATGATCATAGAATAGCCTGACAGGGGAGGCAACAATGAGTCATGGTATGTAAATGATGTATCACAGTGGGCACCTGTGACGATCGGGGTCCCCACAGGGGTCCGGTCCTAGGACCAGTGCTAAGATTTTTGGTATCGATGTGAACGACATGACGGAAGTGTTAGACTCAGAAGTGTCCCTGTTTGAGATGTGTGAAGTTAATGAGGAGAATTAAGATCTTATGAGACCATGCAGGACTTCAAAGAGACCCTGGACGACTGGACACCTGTCCAGCAAAATGGCTTCCTACGAATTAATCCAGCCAATCAAAGTCATGAAAGAAAGGGAAGTGCACAGAAGACCACAGACAGGATTATAGGCTACGTGGCCAAAGACTGGCAAACCTCACTCAAGGAGAAAGATCTGGTGAGTATAACAACCGAGCATGTCTTCTCCGAAGCACACATCAATCAGAATAACAGCTTGCAGCATAGGGGCCGCCTGGCAAAACCTGAGAACAAGCATTCCGACACCCCTTAGTAAGGAACATTCAAGACACTTAACACCGTGTATGTCAGGCCCATACTGGAGTATGCAGCACCTGTTTGTACCCCGACTTGATAAAGCACGTCAAGAAACTAGAGAAAGTACAAAAGTTTTGCAACAAGTTAGTTCCAGAGCTAAGGGTAATGTTCCTATGAAGA
Source organism: Cherax quadricarinatus (assembly GCF_026875155.1). Lineage (NCBI taxonomy): Eukaryota > Metazoa > Arthropoda > Malacostraca > Decapoda > Parastacidae > Cherax > Cherax quadricarinatus. The sequence continues at coordinate 10,780 of NW_026482802.1, forward strand.
AGAATAAGGAAATGCGGCCTGACGACACTGGAGGACAGGAGGTTCAGGGAGACATGATAAAGACATATAAATAATACTTGCGTGGAAGTAGACAAGTTGACAAAGGACAGGATGTTCCAGGAGGGACACAGAAACAAAAAGAGGCCACAAATTGGAAGTGAAGACAACAAATGAGTCAGAGAGATAGTAGGAAAGTATTTCTTCAGTCAAAGAGTCTGTAAGGCAGTGTGAATACCTAGAAAATGACCTAGTGGGAGGCAGGCACCATACACATTTTTAAGACGAGGTTTTTGATAAAGCTCAAGGAGCGGGGGATAGAGAGGTCCAAGTAGCAAACAACCGTGAAGAGGCCGGGGCCAGGATTAGGACTCGCCCTCGGCATAACCACAAAATATGTGAGTACACACTCAGACACACACACAGACACACACACACACAGACACACACACCCACAGACACACACACAGCGGCTCAGTGAGAGTGACCTATAGCGATTCAGTTGAAGAGCGGGCCAGGAGCTCGGACTCGACCCCCCCCGCAACACCTCAACTAGGTGAGTTACAACACACACAACACCTAGTGTATGGAATGACGGCAAATGTAGTTTCCCATTCTTAAAAAAGAGAGACAGAAAAGGAGGCACTAACTATAGACCGTGTCATTGAACGTGTAGTATGCAAACATTAGGAGAAGATTACAGCAGGAATGTGGTGGAGCACCTGGTAACGGAACAAGAGTAAAAAATGCCAAACCAGCAAACGGATTCTTGAAGGCAAACCTGTGTCACAAACCTTCGTGGATTTTTTATGATAAATAACAGAGTAAGGACAATCGAGGAGAGAGGGGTGGGTTGATTGCATCTTCTTGACTGCAAGAAGGCCTTTGAAACAACAGTTTCCCACAAGAGATTAGTGCGAAGCTAAAGCAACAGGCCATAAACAGGAAGGGCGACTGCAAATGGATCAGAGAATACCTGATCAGGGTAGACAACAACGAGTCATGGTACGTAATGATGTATCACAGAGGGCACCCTGTGACGGAGCGGGGGTTCCCACAGGGGTCGTGTCCTAGGACCAGTGCTATATTGGTATAATGAGAACGACATTAAGGAAGGGTATAAGACTCAGAGTGTCCCTGGTTTGCAGATATGTAAGTTAATGAGGAGAATTAAATCTGAGAGACCAGGCAGGACTTCAAAGAGACCTGGACAGAACTTGGACACCTGGTCCAGCAAATGGCTTCTCGAATTAATCCTGCAAATGCAAATCATTGAAAGATAGGGGAAGGGCACAGAAACCACAGAGACCCGAGTATAGCTAAGTTGGCCAAAGACTTGCAAACCTCCACTCAAGGAGAAAGAACTGGGGTAGTATAACACCGAGCATGTCCCACCGGAAGCACACATCAACCAGATAACTGCTGCAGCTATGGCCAGGCCTGGCAAACCTGAGAACACAGCAATTCCGATACCTTATAAGGAATCGTTCAGACACAGTAACAACCGTGTATTTCTGGGCCCATACAGGAGTTATGCAGCACCTGTTTTGAACCCGCACTTGGATAAAGCACGTAAAGAAACCTAGGAGAAAGTACAAAGGGTCAGCGACAAGGTATTTTCATTTTCAGAGCTAAGGGGAATGTCCCTAAATGAAGAAAGATTAAAGGGAAATCGGCCTGTACGACACTGGAGGAACAGGAGGTCGAGGGAGACATATAACGACAAATAAAATACTGCGTGGAATGACAAAGGTGGACAAAGACAGGATTGTCAGGAGGGGACAGCAGAAACAGAGCCACAAATGGAAGATAAGAGACAAATGAGTCAGAAGATATTTAGGAAGTATTTTCTTCAGTCATAGAGTTGTAAGGCAGTGGAATAGCCAGAGAAAATGAACGTAGTGAGGCAGGAACCTACACCGTTTTTAAGACGAGGTTTGATATAAGCTCAGAAGCGGGGAGTAGAGGAGGGGCCCCAGGTAAATCAACCGGTGAAGAGGCGGGGCCAGGAGCTAAGATCTCACCCCTGCAACCACAAATAGTTGAGGTGAACACACGACACACAACAGACACACACACACACAGACACACACACTACACAAAGACACACAGACACAACACTACACACCCACACACCAACACACACACCACACACACACACTACACACACTACACACATGCACGCCGACACACACACACGCACACACACACAACACACACACAACAGACACTCACACACACACACACACGCACACACACACACAGACACCACACACGCACACACACACAGCCTAGTGTCTAATCGACATGTGCCTAGACAAAAGGTAACTACACAACACCAGAGCTGAGTAGGGGCGGGCGCCATGAGCCCGAGTCCCTCGTTCTCGACCCCTGCAACCACATTAGTTGAGTAACACAACACACACACACACACCACACCACACACAACACACTACACACAGCCACACACACACACGCACCACAGCACACACATTGCGCTGCACGCACACCAACACACTACAATGCATGCACACACACCACACACACACACACACACACACACACAACAACAAACAAAAAGCAAGGAGGTACAGTGGAAAGGTTCATGTCCCAAGGGCAAACAGTAGGGGGGACAACGGGAAGGACCAGAACAAGCCCCTGGTTCAACCCGACGGTGTAAGGAAGGCAAAAACAAAGTGCATTAGAGAAGAAAAATACAGAAGGCAGAGAACAACACAAAAATAGGGAGATCAGGTACCCAGCAGAGCCAGGAATGAGTACTGCACAGGAAAGGAGGGAGGGCCCAGCGGCAGTAATGGAAAATGACATAGCATCGAGAATCAAGACTGACCCGAAACTGTTGGTATAGCCTCATCAGAGGAAGACAACAGTCAAAGACCAGGTATGAAAGATTAAAGGGACAGAAGGGTGAGAACTCACACAAGAAATGATCAGAGGTATGCGACGAGCATGAACAGTAGATTTAAAGGAAAGTTTTTAACAGTAAGAACAGGAAGGCTGTGGGAAGACAGAACAGAAGGGAACATCAAGAGGAATATACCAACAAGTGTTGGGATGACATACGAAAGCGAACTGAGGAGGAGGGAGAAGAAGCACTTAAGTGACTTACACCTCTAAGGCGATGGAACCGGACAACATCTCCCCATGGGTCCTTAGAGAAGGAGCAGAGATGCTGTGTGTGCCCTAACCACAATCTTCAACGACACCCTTTGAGAACTGGCAACTACCTGAGAATGGAAGGACTAGCTAATGTAGTCCCATAGTTAAGAAAGAAACAGAAACGAGGCACTAAACTACAGACCTGTGTCTCTGACATGTTATCGTGTGCAAAGTCATGGAGAAGATTATCAGGAGAGCTAGGTCGCACCCCATGACCGGCACAAGAAAACTAAATGCAAAACCAGCCTGGGTACCAAGGACGCAAAACTATGAAACACAAACCTCCTGGAGATTTAAATGAACACTAGAAACAGAAGTAAGACACGTAGAGAGAGGGTTTGGTGTTAAGCTTGCGTTTTCCTCGACTGCAGGAAGTCCGTTTGACAACAGTTCCCCCCCCCCACAAGAGATATAGTGTACAGAACTGGAGGATCAGGCACACGTAAAAGAAAGGGCACTGCAATGGATAAGCGAATACCGGACAGGGAGGCAGCAACGAGTCGATGGTACGTGAGAAGGTATCACAGTGGGCGCCAGTTACGAGCTGGGGTCCCACAGGGGTCAGATTCTAGGAACCATGCTACTTTTTGATATATGGTGAACGACATGATGGACGGAATAGACCTGAAGTGACCCGTTTCGCTATACGTGAAATAAGAATGAGAAGAATTAAATCGGACGAGGTAATGAGGCGGACTGCAAAGAGAACTGGAGAGGCCTGGACATGTGGGTCCAGTACCTGGCTTCTCGAATTCAAAATCCAGCCCGCCAAATGCAAAGTCATGCAAGATTGGGAGGGCAAGAGACCGCAGACAAGAGTATAGCTAGGTGTACAAAGACTACAGGACCTCACTCAGGCGAAAGACCTGGGGTGGAACCATAACACCGAGCACATCACCGGAGGCACCACATCCCAAATAACCCACACACACGGCAGCATAGACGGCGGGCGGGCGCCTGGCAAACCTGAGAATAGCATTCGATATCTTTATAAGGAATCGTTCAAGACACTGTACACTGTGTATGTTAGGCCCATACTGGAGTATGCCAGCACCAGTCGGTAACCCACACCGTGGTCAAGCACGTCAAGAATTTAGGAAAGTACAAAGGTTTGCAACAAGGCTAAGTCCCAGACTCAAGAAGGGATGTCGTACGAGGAAAGGTTAAGGGAAATCGGACTGATTTGACACTGGAGGACAGAAGTACAGGGAGACATGATAACGACATACAAATACTGCGGGAATAGATCAAGGTGAACAGAGATAGGAATGTTCCAGAGAGGGGACCACAGGGACAAGGGGTCACAACTGGAAGCTGAAGACTCCAAGGACCGAGTCACAGGGAACGTTAGGAAGTCTTTCTTCATCTATAGAGTTGTCAGCAAGTGGAATAGCCAGCAAGTGAAGTAGTGGATGCAGGAAACCATACCTATTTTAAGAAGAGGTATGAACCAAGCCAGGAAGCAAGAAGATAGAGGATCCAGTAAGTGATCAGTGAAGAGCGGGGCCAGGAGCTGAGTCTCGACCCCTGCAAACACACAAATTACGTGAGGGGTAACAATTAGGTATACACACACCCACACACACACACACACACACACACACACACACACACACAACACACACACAACACCACACACACACGCACTGCACGCACACACACACACACACACACACACATAACACTCGCACTCGCACATAACGCACACACACACCCACACATACACTCCGCACCCTCCCGCACACGCACACACACACACACACTACACACACAAACACACACACACACACACACACATACACACACACACACAACACACACACACAACACACACACATACGCACACACACACCATGTTGGTAATGCAATTATTTACAGCTAACATAAGTCGGGTATTTCTCCAGATGGTCTGTAATATACCACTGTGGATAAAATACTTTGCCATTTCTTGAACATTTCTGATGAGTTGTTTCTAAATTCATTAATTTTATCACACTCCAGTACATAATGACGCAAGGTGTGACAATAATCCATCTGGCAAAGTTTACATTTCATTTGGTCTACATCCGGTGGAGGTGATTTAACCTGCCAAAGATACTTGTAACCCAGCCGGAGCCGGGCGGTAGTCCAGTGCCTTTTTGAAGACAGCCAGGGGTCTTTTGGTAATCCCCTTTATGTACGCTGGGAGGCAATTGAACAGTTTGGGCCCTGTACACTTAATGTGTTGTCTCTCAGTGTACTCGTGGCGCCCCTGCTTTTCATCGGGGGAATGTTGCATCTCCTGCCGAGTCTTTTGCTTTCATATGGAGTGATTTTCGTGTGCAGGTTTGGTACCAATCCCTCCAGGACCTTCCAGGTGTATATTACAATGTATCTCTTTCGCTTGCGTTCCCAGTAGTTTTGGTGCCTTATCACACTTATTTATGCAGGGAAAGTTCTTTGCACACTCTCCAGGTCTGCAATGTTGCCAGCCTTGAAGGGGGCCGTTAGTGTACAGCCACATTCCAGCCTAGAGAGCACTATGAGGATGGCATATAACTCTGCAGTAAAAGCACCAGTTGAGTCCAACAAGTGACCTCAAAGTCATCAGGGAAAACTGCCAAGAACCCAACACCATCAGCAGATTTAGAACAATCTGTTTACAGTAGGGCCCCACTTATATGGCATGTTAGGTTCTATGATACAGCCATAAAGTGGAAATAGCCATAAAGTGGAACACCCTTTTTTCCACTTACAAATGGATAGAAATACAAGATAACAAGTTAACACTAACATATATAACGTTAGCAATATTATTATTATTATTATTATAATCAAGGGGGAAGCGCTAAACGTTAGCAATAGATGTGGAAAATATTTTAATTTTCCGAAGCTATAGTGCCTAATAGGTGTTTAATGAGTCGATATGGGTCAAAATGTATTTGAAAATAAAATAGAACCAAGAGTTCCCTCTGCGCCTGCACGGATGTGTGGGGGAAGAGGCCGAGTCAGGGCATGGGGGAAGCGGAGTGTTTTAGGATGTAAGTGGAAGGGCTGTGAAAATATGGGACCCAGAAATTGGCATTCACGGCGGCCTGATGGATTAATAAAGGCCTCACACATAATAGGTAGTGTCGTAAAACTGTTTCCTGGTGAAGGGTGAGGTGAACGTGATTCACGGGACCGACACCTAATACAGTAGTAAATGAGTGAATAGGTAGGAATGGTGGAGACGGTGTGGTCGCCATGGACTGTGTCCCGGGGAAAAATACCCGTGGTTTAATCATCACTCATTCGGTCTCAAGATCTTAATGGAGTGCCTCCAATGCGTATAATAATTAGGAGTCATTAAACCTATGGTGGGCTAAGAAAACAGTGATAATAACACCAGCATCAGCGGCAAAAACCCTACAGGAACCTTGTCCCTCTATTTTTACTTCTACCTGAGGTTTCCCTGCAGCCCAGTAGATGAACCTTACTCAAGACCACATAACACAAACATGTGTTGATACCCAAGAATGATTAAATCAACTGCAAGAAATCACCCAAAAGTTCACAAATTACCAACCTAATAGGACTCCGTACTACCACCTCCTAGTAACCCGGCCTCCACTGAAGTGGATAACTCCACAACATTCACCCAACACCCATCGCTATTATTATTTCACCTGAAGCACACCAATGGACAAGGGTCAAGAGCAATAAAAGAAGATCAGTAAACCAGCAAGGACTACCTAACATCAAAGGTGAGAGCTAGTAAAAACATGAGGAAAACTTGTGGTACTTGCCAAGGCCAGGAAACAAACCCTCATCACCGCAGCGGCACCACCACAACACACGAACATGACACAACAACAAACTGGCCCGCCACTACACCAAGATAACTCCTTCCCATATTTGATTGTCAAGAAGATCACCGACCCAGAAATAGCTAAAACTCCTTCGATTCAGAACCAAACATCACCAAACTAACTCAAGAAATTGCAGGAACTAAAAGCTGCAATGCAGATTACCTCAACAAGATCACTGCTCCTAGAACATAAACTAGACACTCTGGAAACAACAAAGCAACACCCACACACCAGTCCCTAGAACACTAACAACACTCTTAAAAGACCAATCACCCTACTTACAACGACAACATTACAGAGGAAAGATCAAGATTGTGACCAACAACTTGCCAATGTCAACCAACTTCCAAGACCATAATGACCAACAACAGCTATCTGACCTGTTTAGTTAACAGCAAACATCTCCCACCCACATCACCCAAGAGACCTTGCATGTGACCACCTACAGCTTATCAAGGACCACCTTCGCCCTTAACATACGTAGTGTGACCTAAAAGGATTGCAAACTGATGGTGCTGTACTAAGCAGGTAAAAAAACAGTGCTGTTAAAATTCCAAACTAGCCTACAAAGAAACAACCTACTAAAAATATCTATTTCTATGAAAACTGATGTTTACGTCAATGAGTGCCTTACCAAAACAAGACAAAACCTTCTTTATCGGCTAAGAAAATTACGCTATGCCCAAAAAATCCACCAGTGCTTTGTGAGGGATGGAAAAATCGCAGTTAGGAAACAGCCCACTGGGAAGAGATACTTCATCTCTACAGAACATGACCTTAAAACATTCCTGACATCTCAGTCATCTACATTATTTTCACTATTACATCTTTACAGCTCCTCTAACTCAGAATAAAAGTTATTCTGAGTCACCAGTTTACACCTCATCTCTCCACCACAAAAATGTAAGTAAAATTGCAGTAAATTACATGCAGTACTGTAAAATTACTATACAGTACAGTACAGCACAGGTGCTCCTAACTTTTTGATGATTCCACTTACGATATTTTGAGTTGACAATTGTGTGATAGCGATGCACATTCTGATAGGTTAACTTATATTTATTTATTTACTTTTCAGTACTGGTATTTAGTTACAATAATTATTTGTATTCAGTGACAGTAGTTATTTATTTTCTTATTTATCATATATTCATATTTGACTTACTAGATTTTCAACTTACATTTTTTTTTATTATCACACTGGCCGATTCCCTCCAAGGCAGGGTGGCCCGAGAAAGAAAAACTTTCACCATCATTCACTCCATCACTGTCTTGCCAGAAGGGTGCTTTACACTACAGTTTTTAAACTGCAACATTAACACCCCTCCTTCAGAGTGCAGGCACTGTACTTCCCATCTCCAGGACTCAAGTCCGGCCTGCCAGTTTCCCTGAATCCCTTAATAAATGTTACTTTGCTCACACTCCAACAGTACATCAAGTATTAAAAACCATTTGTCTCCATTCACTCCTATCAAACACGCTCACACATGCCTGCTGGAAGTCCAAGCCCTTCGCACACAAAACCTCCTTTACCCCCTCCCTCCAACCTTTCCTAGGCCGACCCCTACCCCGCCTTCCTTCCACTACAGACTGATACACTCTTGAAGTCATTCTGTTTCGCTCCATTCTCTCTACATGTCCGAGCCACCTCAACAACCCTTCAATGGGTTGAAATTGAAGAGCACCTGTACTGTAGTACAGTACTACAGGTTACGACACACGTAGAGATGCTGTAACCTGTAGTACTGTACAGTACTACAGGTTACAGCACCTCTACTCTAGTACAGTACTACAGTAGAGGTGCTGTAGTACTACAGTAGAGGTGCTGTAACCTGTAGTAGAGTACTACTGGTTACAACACCTGTACTGTTGTACAGTACTACAGGTCACAACATCTGTACTGTAGTACAATACTACAGGTTACAATACCTGTACAGTGCTACAGATTACAACACCTATACTGTAGTACTGGGTGCTGAAGGTCCGAGCTGCCGTCAAAAGGGTGATAAAGAATTGCACTGTCTGCCAGCGGTACGATGGGAGGACCCTACTGTACCCAGGACCACCACCGCTGCCTCAAGAGTGGGTACATAGTGACAGGCCCTTTGAGACTGCAGGGTTAGACTATACCGGGGCTATCACATTGAAGAACCCAGGAGACGATAGGGTAGGCCCACACAAGGTATATGTCTGCCTGTTTACTTGTGCAACTACTCGAGCTGTACATTTGGAATTGTCAGAAGATGTGTCAACAGAGACTTTAGTGAAGTTGCTCAGGAGGTTTACAGCTAGGTCCAAGTCAGACCGAAACATCGTCGTAAGCTCCTCTCTTCTGTGTGTGGGTTATTTGTGTATCATTCCAGTCACGATATTGTGCCTTTTTTTGTTATTTAGGTTCTCTTGCCCGCGATTAATTATCTCGGACAATGGCACAAGCTTCAGAGTGGCTAACAAAGTCTTCAGGAATCTTATGGACAATGATTTAGATTTTGCCACCGAAGTGGCTAGTTTATTGTGCACCCCATATCCATCCTGTGGACGGTAGCACGAGAGCATATGGATACACAAAAGGCCTAGGAACTAGGCCCCAAAGGGTTAACAGGAATACATATGGATTTATATCTACATATCTATATTATTATTATTATAATCAAAAAGAAGCGCTAAGGGCCACAAGGGCTATCCCGCGCGGGGCGGGAAAGGGGGGAAGAAAGGGGAATTGGATGGCAGAAGGGGGGGGGGAAGATCACAGGTTACAGAAAACAGGGGGGCGGGGGAAGTAGGGGGGAAAGGGGGTAAAAAAGAGTTTTGAAGTAAAAGGGCCAAAAGGAAAGAATTTGGAAAAAAGTCATTTGTTTCAAAAAGTAAAATGAGAGAGTCCGGATAAAAAGGTGGGTCCTCAGGGGAAAAGGGGAAGGGTAAAAAAAGAGAGCAGGGGAGCAAAAGAAAACCCGACAGGGGAAAATTTTCTGCGTGCTCGTGAAAAAAGGGGGGAAAAAAAAGTCCAACAAATGTGGCTGACTGATAATGGAGCTTGGCAATTCTAAACAGAGAGGAGCAAGACGCCTCCCCATGAGATATCCATGAGTAAGACATAGGGGCCAATGCGAAGAGGGGGAAGAGAGAAATTTCCCCCAAACCTCGACACTGGTGATAAAAAAGATGGCCAGAACCTATATTGGGTTTTAAAAATAGATTAAAAGTTTTTTGCCGAGCATGAAAAGCCCCAACGTTTTAAAGCCAAGGGTGTAAGGGGGGAAGGGATATTCCCAGAAAAATAGTCCTTTAAATGGAATCCCTCTATAAGAAACGGGTAGGTAAAGTATTTCTGACCGCGCAGCGTGCCTGCCTTTTTAAATTGCCCTGAAACGCAACATAAACCAGGGACCCAAAAAAAAAACAATATCTTTTGTTTGGTAAAGATGGGGCCCCGTGGGCCAAAGTTGGATACGGGGGACTAAGGGGGGAGGTGAATCAAATTTTTTTATAGCCTGTAAAGCACAAGGGATCTGGGACAACCACAAATAAAAAACCCCAGGGATAGATGCCAAAAAGGAAAAAGTTTCTTTAAGGATGGCATATAAATTTAGGGAGTAAAAATACTAGCCCCAAGATAGTAAATGCCCTTTTACGATGCTGTCCGGAAAAACTGCTGCGAATCCTTTCCCATCAGAAACTTTTGAGGGCCCTCTGTGTACACAGCAAGGGATGAAAAGAGAGTGGGAAAATGGTCAAGAAAAAGAGAGCGGGGAAACGACCGAGACAGTTTGGGCTTTTTGGGGCAAGGGGGGGAAAAGAACAACTCGAACAGCTGGAACTTCCCAGGGGGTAAAGGGGAAAAATGAAATGCTACATGTACATAGAAAAAGGGGGTAGTTTAAAGGGGGAAAAACAAGAGCAATGAAGGCGAAGAAGAAGGGCGGAGTAAAAAAGGGGCAGCGAACAAATAAAAAAATGTCTACTAATATCAGTGACCAAATTTTATAAATTAAGGATTGCCCGGGGAAAATGAAGCGTACATATAAACGCAGGGAATGGGGTCACTGCGAACGGGGTAAGGGGTGGAACGTTCGCTTCTTCAAGAGGCCTCGACAGGGGAAAAAGCGAAAAGCACCAAAGGGATAAAATTTAAACCCCTTGGGGAAGAATGGGGTAAGGCCCAGAGAGAGTAGCAGGGGGATGCCCCCTGAATAGATCTGGGCACCTAATCAAGTTTCGATAAAATAAGGGGGGGAATGTGGCGAAGGAGGGTTCGCGACAGTTCCCATAAAAGATGAGAAAGGGTTTAAGAAGGTTCAGCCGGCGTGAAAAGTTGCCTTCAGGGGGTAATTGGGTTTCCGGGGATCCTACGATAAAAAAGGGGGCCCCCAGAAACTGACTGTAATCACTTCAGGATACGGACCCAAATAGAGGTCCCAAAGGAGATCGGAGATGACAAGCGTCAAGTGAAAGTGATTGGTGGGTTTAGGCTGGAAATTTTAAACCCACGTGTGGTGGCCAATGGAAACACGTCGACGCATGTTGGAGAGAACTGTATGAGGTGACAGTCAGCGCTGGCACAGGCAATAGCGAAGTCTGTACTTGACTGAAGAACCTACGGTGTAGGTGAAGACGTTTCATAATAAGATACCTAACTGTGCATATGTGTCTTACCTAACAACCTGTCGGTATTTTAACCATTTTAAGGTTCAATCGTCAGACACTGCAACAAGGGTATCTGGTACAGACTGCAATCACTTCGACAACTCACTAGTGAGAGCAGCTGGTTTGAGAGGGACCTGACTCTCACATCTGATCTTACCTCTCCTAGTGCTAGTCTCAACCTCTTGGCGTTAAAAGCTCCAATCCTGCCTTCATCTCATATGTTTCATACTAGGAAACATGCTCTATCTCCAGACTGAGGGACTGCCCATCAAATACTTTAAGGTGATGACTGATTACATCGTCTTCAAGTATTCTTCTGCTTCTATCAACTTTCTGAACTTCTGAAGAAGCCTACTGTGTAGGCGAAACGTTTCATAATAAAGATACCTAACTGTTGCATATGTGTCTTACCTAACAATAGCGAAGTCATCAACATAGAGTGATGACCAAATATTTGATGGAAGACTAGAGGCCAAATCATTAATAGCAAGGAGAAAAAGTGTTGTGCTCAGAACACATCCCTGGGGGACACCTTCAGCTTGGATAAAGTCCGGGGAGAGCACATTATTAACCCGAACACGGAAATGCCTGTCAGTTAAAAAGTTCTTAAGGAAGGATGGTAGATTGCCTCGAAGGCCTAAGGAGTGGGCTTGGGCTAAAATATTATACCTCCAAGTTGTGTCATATGCCTTCTCAAGGTCAAAAAATATGGCAATAACTGAGTGGTTATTCGCAAAGGCATTACGAACATACGTATCCATGCGTAGTAAGGGGTCTATGGTAGAACATCCCTTACGAAAGCCATATTGACGAGTGGAGAGACTGTTGTGTGTCTCTAAATACCACACTAAACGTCTATTTACTAGGCGTTCCATTTACTTTGCAAACTGCACTGGTAAGAGCAATGGGACGATAGTGGGAGGTTTCATGTCCGTAGTGCCTGGTTTGCGGAAAGGGAGAACAATGGCGGATTTCCACAGCTTGTGGAAGAACTCCTTGTGACCAAATAAGATTGTAAAGGCGTAATAGGACTGCAAGGGCTGGTGATGTAAATGTTGTAGATACGATAGAATGTCGTACGGGCCCAGCTGCCGATGATCGACAAGCTGAGTAGTGTTGCCTCCAGTTCTTGAAGTGTTTAAAAGGCACATTATACTGTTCTTCTCTGTGAAAGAAAAAGTCCAAGGGTGCTAACTATATGGCAGACTTTGAGGTAGGAAATGAGGGGCATAGATGGAGTCCCTGAGAAATACGGGACCTGTGGATTGCCAATTTCATTGGCAAACATCTAGTGGTTTGCTATATCAACCACCGGCAAACCCGCAGACAGGAGCGGGTCAGGAGAATAGTTACCACGACAGTTTTCGTACTTTTTTCCAGACTGCACTCATAGAGGAAGCCAAGAGGTGATGGTGGAGACATAATTCGCCAGAAGTGCGTTTAGCTTCACGGATGACCGGCGAGCGATTTCGACCACGCTTCTGTTTAAAAATCAAGGAGTCGCTCTGGGATCTATTGTTTACCGATACCTGCCCCATGCAGGCGTTTTCAAACGTACTGCATGAGCAAAAGCAGGAGACACCAAGGCACGCATTTCTGAGTATGCCTGCGAAGTTTGGGTATAGAATGAGAAGTGCGGTGATAACGGGAGGACGAGAAGAGTGTGTAAAAAGCTCATCGATGGAGGACGAAGAAGGAACCTCTTTAAAAAACAGTCAGGGTGTGAGTAAAGGTTCCTATTTGCCGATTAAAATTGCCAGCGTGGTGTGCGAAAGAGGCGGCGAATATGAAAGGGGAAGTAGAATGATTGGGAAATGATCCACTGTTCATGTAAGTCCGGAGAAACAGACCAAGTGAAGTCTAATGCGGCGGAGGAAGAGCAGACTGGAGATCGATGCAGAGAGAGTATGAGTCCGAGGATCAAAATGGGTTGTGAGTACTGTATTTAAAACATGTGAGGGGGTGGGGGGCAAGAAAAAGCCTCTAACGAATTCCACGGGATCACAGTGGAGACCCCCCCCCAGAGGGGAAATGGTGGGCATTTAAAATCACCAAGTACAGAATCGGTGGCCGGTATGACGAAACAAGAAAAGGGCAATATCCGAGAATAATAATGCCCGAGATGGAAGAGAGATAAATGAAACAGAGCATATACCACCTATGTAAGTGGATACGGTACTGTGTTAATGCAGCCGAAGTATGAAAACAAATAGCTGATGGTACGGAATATCAGTGCGGGAAGAAGGGCACTTTCATTAAAGGTCCCATCAGAAAGGATCTGAAGAATTACAATAAATATAGCCTTGAGATGTGGAAATAACAGGCAGAGTGTAATTTATGGTTCCATGTAAAGTAAACACCAACAGGGGGCAAAAGGAGAGTAACATCTGAAGCTCCCCGATTACCCTTGAGGGCAGCGTATATTCCACTGTAAATAGCATGATTGGCAATGATAAAATACTTGAAATCCGCAGGTAAGGGTTCCTACGGACTAGGACGTGTTAGAAATGTCCACATGCGGAGACATTGGAAAACGTTCAAGCAGTGAAGGAACGGTGCGCTGTGAAGAAAGGAGTTGTGCAGATGGAGCAGAGGAGAGAGAAAGAGCGGAAGGTGGGTCAGTGTCCATTGATGGTTTGGGCTCTGCAATATATTCAGAGATTGCTTCAAGTGTTTCTGAATTCAGAGATGTCGTATGGGAGACAATATTGGAAATGGTAGGGGGAGGATGAGTAAAGATTGGAACTGTATTGACTGTACCAAGGTAGGGGGGGCAAAAGGGTGAGGGAACTGGAAAAGCGTGGCAGGGGACAGAAGAGGCAGGAACCTGGGAGGTGGCAGAAGAGGAAGAAACTTGGGAGGGAACAGGGGAGGAAGGTACAGTACGAGGAGGAGGGTGAACCTCTACACTAGTAGCTGAGCCAGTGAGAGGGGGAGAACCAGGACAAGACAGGAGGGTAAAATGGAGGAGAGGAAGAATGGTAGGTGTTAACGACCTTTTTTTGACTTATAGAGAAATAGAGGGATGATGGGAGAGGTGTCGACGAGGTCTCGTCGTTACTGAGGCTTGTGAGAGAGAACTCGAATAAGCGATATCAACTGAGGCATTGTTGAAGTATGACGACGGCGCCTGAGGACCAGCAAAAGGATTAGATACAGGAGTGACTACGGGAAGAGGTAACCACGGAAGGTGGGTGTATAAGAATGGGATACCAGAAGTGGGGGGACGTTTTAAACACGGGAATAAGAAACATGTGGGAGTCTCTCCCTTGAGGTGGAGATGAAAACTGCCATGGCATAAGGAGGACCTTCTGTCTCTATGAGGAAACGGATTTCCGCTCATTTAAATAGGACCTTGACAACGGCGAGAGTACGAAGGGTGAGCCTCATGACAGTTAAGAGCAAGCGGAATCAATTGCAAGAAGTATTAGAATGGTCATCGGGCACCACAGACTGGGCATGCGGCGATAGATCTGCAATATTTTCCTGGATGGCCAAATCGCCCAGCAATTTCACACTGTGGTGGTGTAAGGGATCACATTTCGAACTTGTAACCGATGTCCCCCTGCTATAAAACTGAGGATGGGAGTCTCGGCTGTCAAAAGTTAAACGACCACATTTGCTAAGGGTATCGGTCTGCCGCCCGCGGCAGGAAGAAACGTAAGTGTCTACCTTGAGGAATGGGAATCTTGGAGTTCCAGCATGTTCAGAATGTCAGTGCCACATTTCTGGAAATTTTTGTTTGAACATTGTATGGGGAGAATGACGGTACCCACTACAAGAATTGAGGAATGTAGTTTTTCAAAAGTGATAGGAACATATCGATATGGGAAAGACAGAGAGCTTCATGAGCCGGGTAGCATTCTGGTATGGTAATGATGCATGTACCGCTCTTAAGAGCATGAAAAGAAATATATCTTTACCAACATGATGCGAGTCCATGGTTAGGTTACTTTCTTTCTTTTTGTTTTTAAGAAAAAAAAAGAAAGAAGAAAAGGAAATAAAAATAAAAAAAAGAATAAAAAAAGGGGGGACCGTGGAGGGTATAGTTCCTAGGAGGAATGATAGGCCAGAAATCCCCTCCGCGCCCAAAGAGGACCTCAGCACCACAAGTACGCAGATGCAGCTGGAACCCGTGCCATAACCCCTACCCATCATGCTAGTAAACTAACAATCCAGGATGCAACTCACCTCTGCCGAGCTACCTTGGCGGACCAAAAGAGAGGGCGGCCGATATCCACCACAAAGCATACCTCCTTCGGGCCACCACCCCCCCCCGAATCCGAAAGTGGCCTTCCAGAGATACACCCGTCGCCCAAAAAGAACAACCCAAAGCTACTCCGGGATAACGGAGAGGGATCGGGACATCCCCAGCGATCCAGATTCCACGGCAAACTACGCCACCCATATCCCCCGCAAAACCTCAAACAGAATGGGATAGACCCCGGTATCCTTTCCCCTACCTAGGAACTAGCGTGCCTGTGGGAGAAATCCCAAAGGCCAAAAAGGAGGAAGGGCAAAGGGAGGGGTGGGGGGGAGGATGAGGGAAGGAAAAAGGGGAGATGGGAGGATGGGATAGGGAGGGGAGAGATTGGGGGGTAATTAGGTTCGGTCTGAGAAAAGACCGACCAGGTCTAATTCCTCAGACCAAAGCCTCTTCAACCAAGCCAAGAGAGCCCCCCTTAAGAGGCTTCAAACCATAAGAATCTCCAGTTTTATTGTTATTTAAATCAGGTCATGGGTTGTAACTAAGTCATTTTCTAATGTAGGCACATACTCCACCACCCTTTCTGTTCTATCTAAGCGTTTTTAATATTTACCCTTTCTGTTTTGACCTCGCCGTCAGTCACCGTATCACCAACCAAGATTCAGAGATGGTTATAACTGCCACCTCTAATTTTTTAGCTAGAATCCTAATCTCGGCCAATTTAGGAAGAAGTGGATCCTTGCATTGACATGAACAAAGGAAGGCCTGTTTTCATAAAACAATCATATCCATCAATATATGGCAAGGTCATTTGTATTAAAATTGGAAATCCAATGTCATCACTGCTACAAGGGTAACTGTGCCAAAGTGCATTTTTTTAACACACAAAATGAATTCTGGCAACACCGTTGCTGATCGGATTGTACATACATCCATCATGCACCCACCCCTTACAAAACATTTTTACATAAGGTGCCTATTCTTTTTCCATCGTACTTTAGTACAGTGTAATGCACCTGTTTGTTAGTGTTTAAGATAATAATGGCCTGTATTGTCTCTCATTGACCTATGTATGCAAACCATATGAGTTAAGGTACATTCCTACAATCTAGACCTCATTATCGCCGTTATTAAATCTGTCTGTTTTGCCTCTGCACAAAAGTGTGAGTCACTGGCTTAATTTGGATACACCGCTTAAGACGCGGCAACAATAAGATCTGTGTGCCACTGTTTTTGTTTGGGTATGGCGGTGTTGCCATACCTTGCAGCGATAGTGGAGATTTACTTTTCTGGTAGGATGCAACTGTGGGGCTTTTACTGTCCAGGGTGCTGTTACTTCGCATACACCTTTCCAGCCCCCATGACTAATTTCTTTCCTTCGGATGGATGAATTGAAGAAGAAAAATAAATAAAATTATGGCAGCCTGTACCCCCCTAATGCCTGCCATTTTCACTCTTCGCTCTTTTAACTCATATACATAAAAATTATTTCTCTTTCTTTTCCAGTCCCTAGTACACTTAGTATCTGCTTTGCAATCACCACTGAATTACTAGTAAAATTTCCTCTTCAAAACCCTCTTCAAAAACACCGCTCACTTTTTCCCTAACTTCACAAAACCCTTACAGTTAACCTCTTATTACATACACACTCCCCTTCCCACCGTCACTTCACAGGTCCCTGTCCCTGCTTCACCAAATTACTTCTAATCCCTTTACCCATTACGGTAGACCAGAAAGTTGAATCAATGGTTTTATCCTTCCAAATCCCCCCCATTCCATTTTTCGGGGTTGTGTCGTGTACATAATGGTACAATGAATGTGTCGTGTACTTAAGGTACATAATGGTCCAGGGACTAGACACCAAAGTTTTGATAGCTGAGCAAGTTACAGAGGAAATAACTCACAATTACAAAGGAAATGACACACAAGATACAAAGGAAATTGAAACTCACAATACAAAGTAATGAACTCACAATTACAAAGGTAATGGAACTCATAATCTACAAAGGTAATGAACTCACATGTTACAAAGGTAACAATCCTGTAAGAAAGGTTAGTTACGTTCATACATGTCAACTCATGAAACAAATTTAAAAAACAAAAAATAAATAAGTGTATGAGCCAATTCACACTTCCACCCCCGGTCACAACTGTAGTGAGTTTTGGTGCAAATATTGATTGAGTCACACACAACACACACACACACACACACACACACACACACACACACACACACACAAACCCACACAAAACACCCTCACACACACATACACACACAAGCACACACACACACAGCAAACACACAGCAGACACAAACACACACACACCAAACACACACAGCCCACATACACCCCAAACCCCCCCCTGCACACACACACACCCACAAACACACAAACCCCCCTGCAAACAAAACACACACACACACACACAACACACACACACGATCTGGTAGACGAACCAGAGGAAAGACTGGGAGTTAAGAGCCCACAAAAGGAGGAAGAGTGGGGAAGGAAGATATAGAGCTTGTAAGAAAATGAGGAGCGAAAGCTGAAGATGCAGGAAGTGGAAGTACAGGTCTTAGCAGCAGAAGCTAGGATACAGGGCTTAGAAGAGAAACTCAAAGCCTAAACAGATTAGAAGAGACAACTGACAATTCGATGTGACATCAGGAAATCAAAGTCAGAGCAGCAGGCGCTGACAAGGGTATGGTAAGCAACAACGGAGACATGCCGTACACGAAGGCCCTACCCAGGGAAAAGATGATGAGCACACTGAGATCAAATGACAGGTCTGAAGACAATGAAGGAAATTCAAAGTCAGGCACAGACAAGGGATGGTAAGCAACAACGGAGACATGCCCGTACACGAAGGCCCCATCAGAACCCACGTGGGGCCAGGAAAAGCGATGAGCACACTAAAGAATCAAGCGCAGGTCCGAAGACAATGAAGGTTTGTTATATGCAGAGATTCTAACAGCCAACTGCAGTAGCAAGGGACAGCTGGTCAGGAAAGACAGTTCACTGAGAATAGAAGTTTCAGATATGACCAGGGACTGAATGCAATAACATGTCAATGGAAGAGAAATAAAACGGCCTCAATGAACAGATGGAGAACTCAGTGGGAGGAGGAAAGGGCGAGATCAGTTTTGGTGTACGGGCTCCAAGAAGCCAAGGGGGCCAACTTTGAAAAATAAAACAGGAGGAGAAAAAAAGATTGAAGGCATCATGAAACAATAGGGAGGGCAATAAGCCCCAGGTGACAAATTTTCAAGACTGGTGGTTTGCGAGTGGAATGCTACGGCCTGTCAAGTAACTTTCAAGGAAGAATCGTTTTCGAACCAGGGAATCGCAAGAGAAAGCAAGGACTGAGGGACAAAGAGGGGTACCAGAGAGTATAACCTCGACTGAGCAACAGACCCACAAGAAGAAAGTACTAAACACTGAAAGAGAGGGTAACAGAGACCAAGGAGGAATGCAGAAACAATGAAAATGAGCAGGACCCAGACACAGGCGGAGGAAGTGGGCAAACACACCACCCCACAGAAATCTCCCATCCAAAAGACTCCACCCGCGACATTCCAGCGCAACTGAGCAACCGTATATACAAACCCATCACTGTTCCCCCATGCCACAACCCCCATATCACAAACCTCATCCCAACAGCTTCCCTTTTATATATGGGCATTCTGGTGACCCCACCACCGCCATCAACACAAACCCCACCACACCACAGCCCCATATAGGCCCCTCACCAAGGCTCTCGCTCCCACCAACCCCAATATCTTACCATGACCAACAATGATAAGAAAAAGAAACTAAGGTTTGGTACACAAACGCGGATGGAATAACGAATAAACACTGAGGAGTGGAAGGAAAGAATCAGTTGAAAAATCCCAGACATCATAGCATCACAGAAACAAAACTCGCTGATGGACAATAACAGACCAATCTTCCCAACAGGAAATCAGATCTGAGGAAAGATAGAATGGAAGTAGAGGGGAGGAGGGGTTTCACTGCTCATAAAACACCCAAAGGGGATATGGAGGAAATGGAATGCAATGACATGAGTTGGAGAAAGAGACTACATTTAGGTACAATTTCAGTCCGGAAACATAAAGTAGTCATTGAGTGATGTAATAACCCCACACAAACAGCAGGAGGCCAAGAAGGATACGAAGAAAACAACGAGGGAAAACCTGGAGCCAATGGGGGACCCCTAAACATGGAGAGAGCCAAGATGATGGATGTGGTACTTGAAAACCTCATGCATCAACATGTCAGGGACACAACCAGAGAGAGAGGGGAGATAGCCAGCAAGAGCTGGATCTTGTGTTTCAAACCCTGAGCATTCATACATCGAGGACAACACTTTACAGAGGCCCCTTGGAGCTAGCGATCAGTGTTCTGAGTTATGACTATACTAGTAGAGTACCAAGTCGAGAAGGTTAACAGGAACTGAAGGGGACAGGCCCAAACTCTAAAAGGGGGACTACACAGGTATGAGAAACTTCTGGCAGGAGGTTCATGGACAAAGAAATGTATGAAAATCAGATAAACGAGATGATGAAAATTGGCAACAAAGTGCAAGGAGGCAGAGGAAAGTTTTGTTCCCAAGGGTAAACAGAAATAATAGGAAGACCAAAACGAGTCCTTGGTTTACCCGAAGGTGTAGGGAGCAAAAACTAAGTGGCACAGAGAAGGCAAAGGTACAGGAGGCATAGACCCAGGCAAACAAGAGATTAGTAGAAGAGCCAAAACGAGAATGTGCGCAGAAAAGGAGGGAGCCCCAGCGACCAGTATGAAATCGACATAGCATCGAAAGTCAAATTCTTGACCCGAAAACTGCGTATAGCCACATAGCGGAAGACAAACAGTCAAGTACCAGGTGATAAGGCTGAGGAAAAAGTGGAGAAACTCACAAGAAAACGATCAAGAGGTATGTGAGGAGCTCCACACTAATTTAAGGAAATTTACAGTAGAACCGGAAGGACTCTGGGGGAACAGACCAGATGGGGACACCAACAAGAATACAACCAACAAGTGTGGACGACATACATACAGATGAGAGGAGAGAAGAAACTGCTAAGGGACATCGATACCTCAAAGGCAATGGTACCGGACCAACATCTCTCCATGGGTACATAGAGAGGGAACCGATATGTTGTGTGTACCATTACCCACAATCTTCAACACAGCCCTGGAAACGGGCCAACTACCTGAGGGAAGAAGACGGCAAATGTAGTTCCCATTTTCAAAATAGAGACAAAAAGAAGAGGCACTAAACTTATAGAACCTGTGTCATTGACGTGTATAGTATGCAAAATTATGGAGAAGATTATCAGGGGGGGGGTAGGAGAGAGGTGGAGCACACCTGGAACGGACAGGAGTATAAATGCCAACCAGCACGGATTCACGAAGGCAAATCGCTGGTGTCACAAACCTTCTGCTTCTGGAGTATTTATGATAAAATAACAGAAGTAAGACAAGGAGAGAGAGGTGGGTTGATTGCATCTTCTTGACTGCAAGAAGGCCCTTTGACACAGTTTTTCCTCACAAGAGATTATTGCAGAAGCTAGAGCATCAGGCGCATATAACCAGGAAGGGCACTGCAATGGATCAGAGAATACCTGACAGGGAGGCAACAAAGAGTCATGGTACGTACTGATGTATCACAGTGGGCACCTGTGACGAGCGGGTCCCACAGGTGTCGGTCCTAGGGAACCGCAGTGCAATTATTGGTATATGTGAACGACAAGACGGAAGGGTTAGACTCAGAAGTGGCCCTGTTTTGCCAGATGCTGTGAAGTTAATGAGGAAATTAAATCTGATGAGGACCAGGCAGGACTTTTCCAAAGAGAGACCTGGACCAGACTGGACACCTGGTCCAGCAAATGGCATCTCGAATTTAATCCTGCCAAATGCAAAGTCATGAAGATAGGTGAAGGGCAACAGAAGAAAACCACAGACAAATATAGGCTAGGTGGCCTAAGACTGCAAACCTCACTCAAGAGGAAAGATCTTGGGTGAGTATAAGACAACCGAGCATGTCTCCGAACACACATCAAATCAGATAACTGCTGCAGCATATGGGCGCTGGCAAACCTGAGAACAGCATCCGACACCTTAGTAAGGAATCATTCAAGACACTGTACACCGTGTATGTCAGCCCAAACAGGAGTTATGTAGCACCTTGTTTGGAACCCGCACATGATAAAGCACGTCAAGAAACAAGAGAAAGTACCAAGGTTTGCAACAAGGTTAAGTTCCAGGAGCTAAGGGAATGTCCTATGAAGAAAGATTAATGAAATCAGCCTTGACGAACACTGGAGGACAGGAGGTTCAGGGAACATGATAACGACATATAAAATACTGCGTGAATAGACAAGGTGGACAAGGACAGGATGTTCCAGGGAGGGGACACAGAAACAAGAGGCCA
Organism: Cherax quadricarinatus; assembly: GCF_026875155.1. Classification (NCBI taxonomy): domain Eukaryota; kingdom Metazoa; phylum Arthropoda; class Malacostraca; order Decapoda; family Parastacidae; genus Cherax; species Cherax quadricarinatus. The sequence continues at coordinate 33,073 of NW_026482802.1, forward strand.
CAATTGGAATTGAAAGACACAAAAAGTCCAGAGAGATAGTAGGAAAGTATTTCTTCATCATAGAGTTGTAAGGCAGTGGAATAGCCTAGAAAATGACGTAGTGGAGGCAGAACCATACAACAGTTTTTAAGACGAGGCGGTTTGATAAAAGCTACATGAGTGGGGAGAGAGAGGGTCTAGTAGCTACCGGTAAGAGGCGTGGGCCCTGGAGCAGGACTCGAAACCCCTGCAACCACAAATAGGATACAAATAGGTGAGTAACACACACACACACACACATACACACACACAACACAAAACACACATGAGCTCTCGACTCCGACCCCCGCAACCTCACTAGGTGAGTAACACACACACACAAACAACACAAACCCACACACACAAACACACAAACCCACACACACACCACACACACACACACGCACACACGCACACGACGCACACAACCAGACACACAAACAACACACACAAAACTGAGTATGGAGGCAGGAACCATACATAGTTTTTAAGAAAGTATGACAAAGCTCAGAAGCAGAGAGAGAGAGAGGATCCAGTAGCGATACAGTGAAGAGGCGGGGCCAGAAGCTGAGTCCTCCGACCCCTGCAAAACCACAATTAGGTGAGTACAATTAGGTGAGTACCACAACACACACACACACACACATCACAAACACATAACAAACCCCCAACACACACACACACACACACACACACACACACACCAACCACACACACACGCACACACACACCACACACAACGCGTGGCCTGAAGCTATGACTCGGAACCCCTGCAAACCACAAATAGGTGAGTACACACACGTGCACACACACTCTACACAACGTCATACACACACAACACACACACACACAAACACAAACACACACAAACTACACACACACAACACACGACACACACAAACACACCCACACACACCACACACACACAACACACACACACAACACAAACACACACACACACACACACAAACACACACACACACACACAAACACCCTCCACACACAGCACCATAAAACACATACACAAACACACACACACAAACACACCACACACAAACACACACACACAAACACCCAAACACACACACACATACACACACAGGAGCTCGATTTCGACCCCCGCAACCTCCAACTAGGTGAGTACAACACACACACAAACCACACACACACAAACACAGCAAACCCACATACACACACACACACACACACAAACACACACACAAACACACCAAACAGCACAACCCCCCCCACACACACACCACCAACCGCACACAAGCCACACACACACACACGGCCAGAGCTATGACTCGAACGCCCTGCAACCACAAATAGTGAGTACACCACACGTGTCACCACACACTCATACACAAACTCATACACACACACAACACAACCCACACAAACACACACACACAAAACACACACACACAACACACCACACAAACACACAAACCCCCGCACACACACACACACAAACCACACCACACACACACACACACACACACCCACCACACACACAACACACACACACACACACACAAACACACAACACACACACAAACACACACACTCCACCACCAAACCCCCCCCACACACATACACCATACACAACACACACACACAAACACACACACACAAACACACACACATCCAAACACACAAACACACACAACACACATACACACACAGGAGCTCGGACTCGACCCCCGCAACCTCAACTAGGTGAGTATACACACACAACAAACACACCCACACACAAACACACACACACACAAACACACAACCCACATACACACACAACACAACGCACACAAACACACACACAAACACAGACAACCACGACACCCCCCACACACAACCAACGCACACATACGCACACACACACACACACACACACACCAAGGGCCAGGAGCTATGACTCGACCCCCTGCAACCACAAATAGGTGAGTACAACGCTATGCAACGCACACTCATACACAAACTCATACACACACACACACAACACACACACACACACACACACACCAGAAACACAACTCATACACAAACTCATACACACACACACTCATACACAAACACTCACACACACACACACACACACACACACAACACACACACACACACACACACTCACACACACACACAGGCAGGACTGCAAAGAGACCTGGACAGGCTGGACCTGTGGTTCAGAAACTGACTTTCTCGAATTCAAACCCCTGCCAAATGCAAAGTCATGAAGATTGGGGACACGGGCAAAGAAGACCCGCACAGAGTAATAGGCTAAGCAGACAAAGACTACAGACCTCACTCAGGTATGAAAGACATTGGTGACCATAACACCGAGCACATCACTCACCGGAGTGCACACATCAACCAAATAACTGGCTGCAGCATACGGGCGCCTGGTATGAAACTTATTTGGTCCCTAAAGTTCCACAGGAACAGATCCGGCATGGCGTACTGGTAACGCGAGAGCTGGGAGGGGCCCTTAAAACCCTCCCAAACAAACACTTTTCTCTCCCCGAGTGGATTGTTGGTAAGCTTATTAATTTACTAGATTTACCCTTCCGGGAAGGAGTAGGTAGGTTACTGTTAGTATATTAATATTAGGTTTACTAAGGCAACTGTGAAATAATTAATGTAGACCTAAGACCTTAACATAGGTAGTAATAGACTGGATAATGTATGGCAAAGAAACACTAGGATAATGTTAGCTAGGGAGAACTGGCAGCCGCCTAGTTTGAACAGAGACGAGGGTCTGGAGAGAGAGACCGGCCTCGTTCCTCTTAAGATAGTCAACCAACTGGACAAGACATGGCCGTGAACAGCAGACGGCACCCCCCCCATGTGTCAATCACATTGAGACCTGGGGAAATCTAGTAGAGGCACACCCGATGTTACATAGATGACACTCCCGTCAGCCCATACAGTAAGACAAGACCTCCACTTATCTCGTAGATTTCTGGCCAGTGTCGGGGATAATTGTGAGTGAGTTTGATCTGTGGAGCAGGGGTGCAACAGGCAAGCATGCCCAGTAAGATACCAGTGTCCCTCAGGGGCAGTCTGGAAGCTTAGTGTCCGTGTCTGCATAGTTATACTAGGGGAGACATACCCTCTTGGATATTGGAAATTTCAGAGGTGCAAGGCAGACACTAATAACGATTGAAATATTGCAGGGATTAAGGCTCCCAGTTGCACACATGGTTTCTAGGGAAGTCCAAGGGGCTAGACTAAGCTTAGGGAAGTTGAAGATCGGAATTAGCGTGAAACACCAAGTTAGTTCCTTTATAGACGTGCACCGAGGTGGGTTCTTGCAACTCAATCATTGTGAAAATCTGTCCTATCAGCCATTGTGAGGCTGAGGTACCCACCTCAGAGCTCGGAGTCAACAGAGTTTGCCATGGTCGGCACTCAACTTGAGGCAGTCCACACAAATTTTCACAAAAAAAAAGTGGTCCTTCGAACCGGATGTGGAATAGCTAGGTTAAGGCTATCATAGCTAGGCCACATTTGAACCAGTTTAACAGAGTTTAGGTTAAGTTAAGCACACACCTAGGCCCAGAGTCACACAAGGAGGCTAGGCAAGCTGACTATACATAGAAGTTGCTATTTGCTGGAATTTACAGGGCAGGCCAGTAGGCTTAGAGAAGCTTGTGAATTTAATTATTTATAGTGATTACAAGTAATCCAGAGTAGGAGGACTTGTGTGTTAATCACTTACAGAGTGGATTTGCAAGGTAGCCACATATAGGCTAGGCTTGTGTAATATATACAACATTATAGTAGCTAGGACAGCTTTAACCCTAGTTATTATTTATAGGGAGTTCTAAAAGCCAGGTTTAAGTACAGCACACAAGTTAGGTAGGATTTACCCTTATCTCAACCATCCACGCTAGACAGAGTAAACTGGGCAGTTAGGTCAAGCTGTTTATACATATTTCATTTACTGTTTCACAAGTTGATTTTGTTAATTTATTTGTGTTACCAGTGATTTTAATTTGTATACTGCACTTTTATTGTGTGATTTCTTGTCTTTGATTCATGTTAATGTGGGGCAATTTGTGAATTGTACCTGAGACTAGGTTAAGTCCTTTAATTATTTGCTGACATTGTACAGGAAAATTCTAGGTTAAGCTTTTCACATCGATCCACATTTTTGATTGGGATTTGAGCGCTTACATGTACATTTTAGTACAGAGTAGAGTCAATATAACAAGGGAATTGTTAAGCTTGTTTGAGAAGCCTTGAGACTCGTTTTCATTTCTTACCTAACACCGTGAATGTGCTGTGGGGTGGACTGGTAAAGTACAATTAGTGTCACCCTCCTCATTAA
>NW_026482803.1:0-10482 GCF_026875155.1 Cherax quadricarinatus
TAGGCTTGTGTTTTGGTGTGGTACTCCCTAGTTGTGTTTAAGGGGTCGAGTCATAGCTCCTAGCCCAGCCTATTCACTGATCGCTACTAGGTCCTGTGTGTGTGTGTGTGTGTACTCACCTAGTTGTGATAGCAGGGGTCGAGTCATAGCTCCTAGCCCAGCCTCTTCACTGATCGCTACTAGGCCCTTTGTGTGTGTGTGTTTGTACTCACCCAGATGTGATAGCAGGGGTCGAGTCATAGCTCCTAGCCCCGCCTCTTCACTGATCGCTACTAGGTCTTGTGTGTGTACTCACCTAGTTGTACTCACCTAGTTGAGGTTGCGGGGGTCGAGTCCGAGCTCCTGGCCCCGCCTCTTCACTGATCGCTACTAGGTCACTCTCCCTGAGCCGTGAGCTTTATCATACCTCTGCTTAAAGCTATGTATGGATCCTGCCTCCACTACATCGCTTCCCAAACTATTCCACTTACTGACTACTCTGTGGCTGAAGAAATACTTCCTAACATCCCTGTGATTCATCTGTGTCTTTAGCTTCCAACTGTGTCCCCTTGTTACTGTGTCCAATCTCTGGAACATCCTGTCTTTGTCCACCTTGTCAATTCCTCTCAGTATTTTGTATGTCGTTATCATGTCCCCCCTATCTCTCCTGTCCTCCAGTGTCGTCAGGTTGATTTCCCTTAACCTCTCCTCGTAGGACATACCTCTTAGCTCTGGGACTAGTCTTGTTTGCAAACCTTTGCACTTTCTCTAGTTTCTTTACGTGCTTGGCTAGGTGTGGGGTTCCAAAACTGGTGCCGCATACTCCAATATGGGCCTAAAGTATACGGTGTCAGGGTCCTGAACGATTCTTATTTAAAATGTCGGAATGCTGTTTTTGAGGTTTGCTAGGCGCCCAAAGGGTGCAGCAGTTATTTGGTTGATGTCGCTTCAGGAGATGTGCCTGGTGTTTTACTCACCCCAAGATCTTTTCCTTGAGTGAGGTTTAGGGCTCTGACCCCTAGACTGTACTCCGTCTGCGGCCTTCTTTGCCCTCCCAATCTTCATGACTTTGCCTTGGTGGGATTGAATCCGGGAGCCAATTGTGGCCCAGTTTGCGCCTGTCCAATCCCTTTGTATTCCGCCTGGTTCGATCGAGTGTTTCTTCTCATCAACTTCACGTCATCTGCAAACGGGGACACTCGAGTTTTTTCCTTTCCCGTCTGTCGTTCAAAAATCCAAAAAGCACGGGGCCTAGGACTGACCCTGCGGGACCCCGGGGTCACAGGTGCCCACTCTGCCCCTCGCACGTACCATACTCGCTCTGTTTCCTGAAAATATTCCCTGATCCTTGTAGTTTCCCCTTTTTCCCCTTTTGGGCCTCCAGTTTTTGAAAACCAATCTCTTGTGTGGAACTGTGTCAAACGCCTTTTCAGCCCAAAGGGGAAAATGAATCCCCCCAAACCCTCCTTCTTGTTTTTCTGCTGTCACCTGTATGAATCCAGTGGGTTTTGTGCAAGGTTTTCCCCGTCCCTGAAATTGCTGGCTGTGTTGATGAGATCTTTCCTTTCAGGTGTTCCCCCACTTTTCTCCTTAATCTTCTCCATGATTTTGCATACTATACATGTCAGTGACACTGGCGTTTTTAAAATGCTTAGTCTGTTCCTTTTTAAAGATTGGGGTACTTTGGTCTTCCTGCCCCAGGAATCTCCCCCTTTTCGAAGATGTTTGAATATTTTTTGTTAGGGGGCACAAACGCCTTGCTCCCTCTCTCAATACCCCTGGGGGATGTTAACGGCCCATTTCCTTTTTAGGTATCTAGTCACTCAGAAAACCCCTTCATTCTTCCTCGGTTGTGTGCACTGTGTCCAGCACTTGGTGGTGTGCCCCACCTCTCTCTTTCTGGGTCCCTTTGTTCCTCTGTGAAAACTTTTTGAATCTCTTGTTGAGTTCTTCAATACTTTCCCCGGCATTTTTCCCTTTTTCTCTCCTCCTTCCTTCCTTAGCCGTGTGTGTGTGTGTGTGTGTGTGTGTTTTTCTCATCTAGTTGTGATAGCAGGGGGGGATTCTGCTCCTGGCCCCGCCTCTTCACTGATCGCTATAGGTCCGTTTTGGTGGTGGTGTCTCACCTGTGTATAGAGGGGGCGAGTCATAGCTCCTAGCCCCCGCCTCTTCCTGTCACTTTTGGTCCTGTGTGTGTGTGTGTTTGTGTGTGGAACTCCCTAGTTTTGGGTAGCGGGGGCCCAGTCATAGCTCTGCCCCCCCTTTCCTGATCGTAAGGTCCTGTGTGGGTGTGTGTGTGTGTGTACTCCCTAGTTGTGAAAACGGGTTCGAGTCAACTCCTGCAAAGCTCTTTCACTGATGCTACAAGGGCCTGTGTGTGTGGTGGGTGTGTGTGTGTACTCACCTGTTGTGATAGCAGGGGTCGATTCATAGCTCCCGCCCCCGCCTCTTCACGATAGCTCTAGGTCCTGAGTGTGTGTGTGTGTGGTGTCTCACCTAATTGTGATAGCAGGGGTCGAGTCATAGCTCCCAGCCCGCCTCTTCACTGATCGCTACTAGGTCCTGTGTTGTGTGTTGTATCATAGGTGCTAGCTGCCCCCCGGATTGCTGGCGGTGAGGGGGTATCCGGTGAAGGGGTCGAGTCATACTCCTGCACGCCTTTCACTGATGCTACTAGCCTGTGTGTGTGTGTGGGGGTTTCTCACCTAGTTGTAAATAGCAGGGGTCGAGTCTTTGCTCCTGCCACGCCTCTTCACTGATGCTACTAGGTCCTGTGTGTGTTTTGTGGGGTGGTTTCTCACCTATTGTGATACAGGGTCGAGTCATAGCTCCTACCCCGCCTCTTCACTGATCGCTACTAGGTTTGTGTGTGTTTTGTGTACTCCCTAGTTGTGATACAGGGGTGGGTTCATAGCTCCTGCCCCGCCTCTTCACTGATCGCTACTAGGTCCTGTGGGGTTGTGTGTGTACTCACCTATTTTGTAAAGCAGGGTCGAGTCATAGCTCCTGGCCTCCCTTTTTCACTGATCGCTACAAGGTCCTTGGGGTGTGTTTTGTACTCACCTAGTTGTGATAGCAGGGGTCGACCATAGCTCCTAGCCACGCCTCTTCACTGACCCTACTAGGCCCTTGGTGTGTGTGTTGTGTGGTTACTCACCTAGTTGTGTTTTACCAAGGGTGATCGAGTCATAGCTCCTAGCCCCGCCTCTTCACTGATCGCTATAGGTATTGTGTGGTGTGTACTCTCTTTGTGATAGCGGGGGTCGATCATAGCTTGCCCGCCTCTTCACTGATCGCTACTAGGTTTGTGTGTACTCTCCTATTTGGGATAGCAGGGGTCGGTCATAGCTCCTAGCCCCCTCTTCACTGATCGCTACTAGGTCCTTGTGTGTGGTGTGTGTACTCACCTAGTTGTGATAGCAGGGGTCGAGCATAGCTCCTAGCCCGCCTCTTCACTGATCCTACTAGGTCTGTGTATGTTTTGTACTCACCTAGTTGTGATAGCAGGGGTCGAGTCATAGCTCCTAGCCCCGCCTCTTCACTGATCGCTACTAGGTCCTGTGTGGTGTGTGTGTGTACTCACCTAGTTGTGATAGCAGGGGTCGAGTCATAGCTCCTAGCCCCGCCTCTTCACTGATAGCTACTAGGTCCTGTGTGTGAGTGTGTACTCACCTAGTTGTGATAGCAGGGGTTTCGAGTCATAGCTCCTAGCCCCACCTCTTCACTGATAGCTACTAGGTCCTGTGTGTGAGTGTGTACTCACCTAGTTGTGATAGCAGGGATTGAGTCATAGCTCCTAGCCCCGCCTCTTCACTGATCCTACTAGTCCTGGGGTGTGTGTTTTTACTCACAATTTGTGATAGCAGGGTCGAATCATAGCTCCTAGCCCCGCCTCTTCACTGATCGCTACTAGGTCCTGTGTGCGTGTGTATGTGTACTCACCAAGTTGTGATAGCAGGGGTCGAGTCATAGCTCCTTGCCCCGCCTCTTCACTGATCGCTACTAGGTCCTGTGTGTGTGTGAGTGTACTCACCTAGTTGTGATAGCAGGGGTCTGGTCATAGCTCCTAGCCCCGCCTCTTCACTGATCGCTACTAGGTCCTGTGTGTGTGTGTGTGTGTGTGTTCTCACCTAGTTGTGATAGCAGGGGTCGAGTCATAGCTCCTAGCCCCGCCTCTTCACTGATCGCTACTAGGTATTGTGTGTGTGTGTACTCTCCTAGTTGTGATAGCAGGGGTCGATTCATAGCTCCTGGCCCCGCCTCTTCACTGATCGCTACTAGGTCCTGTGTGTGTGTGTGTACTCACCTAGTTGTAAGAGCAGGGGTCGAGTCATAGCTCCTGGCGCTGCGTCTTCACTGATCGCTACAAGGTCCTGTGTGTGTGTGTGTGTACTCACCTAGTTGTGATAGCAAGGGGTCGACACATAGCTCCTAGCCACGCCTCTTCACTGATCGCTACTAGGTCCTGTGTGTGTGTGTCTGTGTGTGTGTACTCACCTAGTTGTGATTGTACTCTCCTAGTTGTGATAGCAGGGGTCGAGTCATAGCTCCTAGCCCCGCCTCTTCACTGATCGCTACTAGGTATTGTGTGTGTGTGTACTCTCCTAGTTGTGATAGCAGGGGTCGAGTCATAGCTCCTAGCCCCACCTCTTCACTGATCGCTACTAGGTATTGTGTGTACTCTCCTAGTTGTGATAGCAGGGGTCGGGTCATAGCTCCTAGCCCCACCTCTTCACTGATCGCTACTAGGTCCTGTGTGTGTGTGTGTGTGTACTCACCTAGTTGTGATAGCAGGGGTCGAGGCATAGCTCCTAGCCCCGCCTCTTCACTGATCGCTACTAGGTCCTGTGTATGTGTGTACTCACCTAGTTGTGATAGCAGGGGTCGAGTCATAGCTCAAAGCCCCGCCTCTTCACTGATCGCTACTAGGTCCTTTGTGTGTGAGTGAGTGTACTCACCTAGTTGTGATAGCAGGGGTCGAGTCATAGCTCCTAGCCCCGCCTCTTCACTGATCGCTTACTAGGTTCCTATGTTTAGTGGTTGCTGATGTGTGTGTGTTACTCACTAGTTGTGATAGCAGGTGTCGAGTCATAAATTCCGGGCCCAAACTCTTCACATGATCGCTACTAGGTCTAGTGTGTGTGTGTGTACTCTACCTAGAGGTGATAGCAGGGGTCGAGTCATAGCTCCTAGCCCCGCCTCTTCACTGATCGCTACTAGGTCCTGTGTGTGTGTGTGTGTGTGTGTACTCACCTAGTTGTGATAGCAGGGGTCGAGTCATAGCTCCTAGCCCCACCTCTTCACTGATAGCTACTAGGTCCTGTGTGTGAGTGTGTACTCACCTAGTTGTGATAGCAGGGATTGAGTCATAGCTCCTAGCCCCGCCTCTTCACTGATCACTACTAGATCCTGTGTGTGTGTGTGTACTCAGCAAGTAGTGATAGGAGGGGTCGAATCATAGCTCCTAGCCCCGCCTCTTCACTGATCGCTACTAGGTCCTGTTGTGCGTGTGTATGTGTACTCACCAAGTTGTGATAGCAGGGGTCGAGTCATAGCTCCTTGCCCCGCCTCTTCACTGATCGCTACTAGGTCCTGTGTGTGTGTACTCACCTAGTTGTGATAGCAGGGGTCGAGTCATAGCTCCTAGCCCCGCCTCTTCACTGATCGCTACTAGGTCTTGTGTGTGTGTGTGTGTGTGTGTGTGTGTGTGTGTGTGTGTGTGTGTGTACTCATCTAGTCTGTGATAGGCAGGGGCTCCAGATCATAGCTCTGGCCCCGCCTTTCATGATCGCTTACGAGGTCATGTGTGTGGTGTGTGTGGGTACTCACTAGTTGTGATATCAGGGGTCGAGTCAATGCTCCTAGCCCCACCTCTTCGCACTGATCGCTACTTAGGTCCTGTTGTGTGTGTGTGTGTGTGGTGGAACTCACTAGTGTGATAGCAGTGGCCGAGTCATAGCTTAGCCCCTCCTCTTCACTGAATCGCTACTAGGTCCTGTGTGGGTGTGTTTGTGTGTACTCACTATTGATAGCAGGGGTCGGTGTCTTAGCTCCGAGCCCCGCCTCTTCACTGATCGTACTAGGTTCCTGTGTGTGTGTGAGTGTGTACTCACCTAGGTGTGATAGCAGGGGTCGGGTCTAGTCCTAGCCCCGCCTCTTCACTGATCGCTACTAGGTCTTGTGTAGTGTGATCGTGAGTGTACTCACCTAGTTGTGATAGCAGGGTGGTCGAGTCATAGCTCCTTGCCCGCCTCTTCAAATGACGTACTAGGTCCTGAGTGTGTGTGTGTGTTCTACTCACCTAGTTTTGTTAGCAGGTGTCGAGTCATAATCCTGGCCCCAACTCTTCACTATCGCTACTAGGTCCTGTGTGTGATCTGTGTGGTGTAACTCACCTAGATGTGATAGCAGGGTCCGGTCATAGCTTACCCTTAAAGGGGGGGGGGGGGGGGGTGGGGGCCCCCCGCCTCTTCACCTGATCGCTTACTTAGGTCTGTGTGTGTGTGGTGTGTGTACTCACCTAGTTGTGATAGCGGGGTCGTGTCATAGCTCCTAGCCCCACCTCTTCACTGATAGCTACTAGGTCCTGTGTGTGAGTGTGTACTCACCTAGTTGTGATAGCAGGGATTGAGTCATAGCTCCTAGCCCCGCCTCTTCACTGATCACTACTAGATCCTGTGTGCGTGTATGTGTACTCAGCAAGTAGTGATAAGGAGGGTCGAATCATTAGCTCTAGCCCCCCTCTTTTACTGATCGCTACTAGGTCCTGTGTGTGTGTACTCACCTACTTGTGATAGCAGGGGTTGAGTCATAGCTCCTAGCCCCGCCTCTTCACTGATCGCTACTAGGTCCTGTGTGTGTGTGTGTGTACTCACCTTTAGTTATGGATAGCAGGGGTCGAGTCATAGCTCCTAGCCCCATCTCTTCACTGATCGCTACTAGGTCCTGTGTGTGCGTGTGTGTGTGTGTGTACTCACCTAGTTGTGATAGCAGGGGTCGAGTCATAGCTCCTAGCCCCGCCTCTTCACTGATCGCTACTAGGTCCTGTGTGTGTGTGTGTGTACTCACCTAGTTGTGATAGCAGGTCGAGTCTAGCGTCTTCACTGATACACTACTAGGTCTGAGTGTGTGTATGTGTGTACTCACCTAGTTGTGATAGCGGTGTCGAGTCATAGGCTCCTAGCCCCATCTCTTCAATGATCGCTACAGGTCCTTGTGTGTGTGTGTGTGTGTATCTCCTAGTTGGTGATAGCTGGGGTCGAGTCATAGCTCCTAGCCCCGCGTCTTCACTGATCGCTACTAGGTCCTGTGTGTGTGTGTGTGTTGTACTCACCTAGTTGTGATAGCAGGGGTCGAGTCATAGCTCCTAGCCCCGCCTCTTCACTGATCGCTACTAGGTCCTGTGTGTGTGTGTGTGTGTGTACTCACCTAGTTCTGATAGCAGGGGTCGAGTCATAGACTTCTAGCCCGCTCTTCACTGATCGCTACTAGGTCTGTGTGTGTGTGTCTGTGTGTATACTCACCTAGTTGTGATAGCAGTGGTCGAGTCATAGCTCCTAGCCCCGCCTCTTCACTGATCACTACTAGGTCCTGTGTGTGGTGTGTGTGTACTCACCTAGTTGTGATAGCAGAGGTCGAGTCATAGCTCCTAGCCCCGCATGTGTGTGTGTGTGTGTGTGTGTATGTACTCACCTAGTTGTGATAGCAGGGGTCGAGTCATAGCTCATAGCCCCGCCTCTTCACTGATCGCTACTAGGTCCTGTGTGTGTGAGTGTGTGTACTCACCTAGTTGTGATAGCAGGGGTCGAGTCATAGCTCCTAGCCCCACGTGTGTGTAGTGTGTGTGTGTGTGTGTGTACTCACCTTAGTGTGATAGCAGGGGTCGAGTCATAGCTCCTAGCCCCGCCTCTTCACTGATCGCCTGGAGTCGATGGGTTCCGTCCATCAGTCTTGTAGAATGTGGCGAACCGTTTCCTAAATGTAGATTCCCATATGTTGCATAAGTATCTCAATCTTCAACTTGTCGGTTTTCAAAACTATTTATCACACATGTGCAACACTTAGGTATCTTTATTGAGGAAACGTTTCGCCACACAGTGGCTTCATCAGTCCATACAAAGGAGAACGGGGAAAAACAGGAAGAGTTTGAGGTAATCAGTCCCTCAGCCTTGAGTCAGTCCATCCATCTCCTTTGAATGGACTGATGACGCCACTGTGTGGCGAAACGTTGCACATGTGTCTAATTTATCAAATTGTCGATTCTCTGAATCATTCATCTACATTAGTAGATACCTGCAATATGTAAATAAGACATTTTATTTTGAATTCGTGTCGGTCACCAAGGATTCTATTAATATATAAAGTTCTTGGTGGACTAAACGCTTCATGATAATAATACCACATTGTGTCTTAATTATATTCGTTTTTAACTCGCCATTTTCATATATTTCGTATGTTTCGTTAGAAGACCTGGTGGAGTGCTCAGCATCTACAGTCAACCTGCACATCTCTGGGATCTGTGCTACTGAAACTTGAACCTCTACAGTACAACATAATCATATGACAAATGCATTTAATAACTCATTTATTATAGATTTGTTTTACTCCTTATTTGAATTTTATTACTGTGTTTCATCTTTTCTGTTTGCATTTTCAATGTATATTTAATATACATATGCTTAATATATAGTCTAATCCATATATATAAAATCATCTGCTTCCACAGCGTTACTCACAGGATTGTAGATGAATGGTTCAAAGAATCCCACACGTTGTTAAATTAGACACATGTACAACTCTTGGGTATTTTTATTGAGGAAGCGTTTCGCCACACAGTGGCTTCATCAGTCCATACAAAGGATAAACTTGAAGAACAGGAGGAGAATGAGGTAATCAGTCCCTCAACCTTGAGTCGATGTGGTCAGTCCATCAGTCTTGAATAGAATACGGCATACGTGCTGAGAAGGAGCTTATAAACCGTTGGCAGGAGAGGTGCAGCAGTCGTAGGTGGTGTCACATTTGTCCAATGTGGAAGTAGGTCGTGCCCAAGGGTTAGGCAAGCGAAGAATTCCCAAGTATTAAGATCCCAAGAAGTAAAAGTTACGAAGCATTTATTAATATATAACAATTTACTTTCCTCATCATCTACATATAACTACAAAAAGGCACTTTTAATATATTAAACTTTTCAGTCAGTACTGGCACCTCCCTTTTAGAGTCATTATTCATTCCTTCTGTTTTTATACACACATTTATTATGATTTTCTTGAAAATAACAATCAAATATTCAAAAATATCTTCAATATTTACATTAGGGTTACTTGAAATCTACACAAAGAAAACCATCTGTTGTTTTAGGGATCTGATAGAAATTAGTTAATTTAGAGCCAAATTTCCAGTTGAGTTATGACTGATAAAAATTAAGACACATGTGCAACATCTGGGTATCTTTATTGTAACGTTTCGCCATCCAGGGGGCTTTATCAATACAAATTCTAGACATAACTTGAAGACAGTAGGACTATGTATCAAAAGGGATGAGGTAATCAGTCCCCCAACCTTGGAGTAGGTGCGAAGAGCACCGTAGTCGTGGAGATTCTGAAGCAGAAGCAATGAGCCTGGCGTTTATATAGTAACGTCAGGGTTTTAGCAGACGAAGGCATAGTCACTGGTAGGCGGGATTCCCCCGTTGAGTTATGACTGCCGGAACACAACGCTATTTTTGTCGAGTCTGAAAAATTACTGTATTGAAGCAATGAAATATGACGAGACCACATTTGTAAAAATTGTTTTACTGAAAAATAATTCATTGTGTTTAAAAAATTAGTTATTTAATATAAGCAACGTAAATTATGCTTTAATTATGGTATGTTAACATTATGAAAGAACACTTATGATTTTCTGCTAAATAACTCTAGGTAATGAGCTAAATTAACATAAAGTTATTATGTTGCCTGGTTAAAAAAACTTGCAATAGAATTAATTTTATTTTGCTTAAGAGGTTTTTTCCCGACAGCTCAGTATCTTAACCACCTGTTACAAAAACCAGATATCTATAAAGTATAGACATCTCCAGGAATTTCTAGGTCTCCCCCTCTACCATTCGGACTGTTTTTTTTTTTTTTTTGTAACAAGTTGTCAGTATTTTGGTCCCAATTATTCTTTTAAAAATTTTGACAAATTTTATAATGCTTTAGGACTGCAACTGATAGGATACTAACTAAAGAAAAAAAAACTGTGAAGTTCGTTAACAAAGTTTGTTTAAGTGGACAAGATGAAAGTAAATACTTAAGATAATTAAGGATATAAGTTCCTATACTTCTAGGGTACTGCAGAGAAAAATGTATAGTATTATAGTGCTGAAGGCACATAACAAGTGTGTATGTGTGAGAATATGTGTATGTGCTCAAAGTGGTGTTATGTCTCAGTAAAAAATCGACTCGACTTAAACAGTGACTGACTAAAAAGTATATTGGTGTACATTGTTCCAAAGGCTTTTTTGGG
>NW_026482806.1:0-13393 GCF_026875155.1 Cherax quadricarinatus
TAAAAAACAAAAGGGGGGGGGGTTGCCTGTACATTGCGGGTCACTTTTTTTGCACAGAACGCAAAATCCTCAAATGATGGGGGAAATTTTTTAGCAGAAAAAGGTCGAAAACCCAAAACCTAGTCATTGTGGTAGTCTACAAGCCTCCGGATGCAACACCCAACCCTTTCCAGGCTCTTTTTTAAAAATTGACCATGTCTGGAAAACCCTTCCAGCTCCTACCCAACTTCTTGTCCGGGGGATTTCAATTAAGGCCCCAAAAATGGGGAATTAGCAAAAAAATATTGTTGAGTAATAACACCAAAGGCAGCTCTGATGAAAACCACACTCAGGCGAGTTTTTAAATCTCTGCAAAAAAATTCAATTTAAACCAGCAAATAATGAGCCTACTAGATGGAGAATACACAGACCTCCTCACAAACATGTGATTGATAAGAAATGTCACCATATCAAAAAAATATCTGTTTAAAAAATAATTGGGGTTCAGTTTTTTTGCGCGGACCCCAGACGACATAATAGTTTGTCCGGGACATTCCCCAAATTAAACTTCAATAACAAAAACATAAAGTGGGACCAAGTAAACCAAAAGTTCAAACCGTTTATAAGCTGGGAAGATTACTAACAACACGCCCCCAAACTTATGCCTAGAACAGATTAACTGGGGTGGCACTTGATGTATGCACAAGGCTTTTCCTCTAAAAAAAGGAGGAGTAGATTTTAAAACAGAAAGAAAAGGCCTCCCTTTACAGGCGACGGAAAAAAGAATAACGAGCGGCAAAAGAGGTAAATATATCTGAAATGCGTGGGGAGGACACTGGTCAGAGAATAGCAAGCACGAACTTAACTAAAAGAACCTTTAGGGGGTAGGAATCGCGGGAAGAAAAAAGCCATAAATAAATTTTAAAGAAACCCCAAAATTTTCTTCTCCTATCCAAATCAAAATGAGAAAACGTCCCCGATTGGGGGCCCCTTTAAACAAGAGGGTCCACACAGATGACAAACAAGGAAATGATGAGCTACTCAAGCCCAATTGACTCAGTTTTTTTGCAAGCCGCTAACCGACTGAGATCGAAGACAAAAGAATTTTTTATGAGGGGGAGCCACAAAATTTGATTAACACAAGCCTATCCGAGTTATCATGACCCAAATGTTCGAACAGGCGATAAATGACTGCCCATGCACTTGCCCCGGCCAGGGCTCTGGAACTCGTGTTCTCAAAAAACTGAAAATTGAGAAATTATCGCTTGGAAACTTTATGTGCATAATGTCTAATCTTCAACTTGTCGGTTTTTAAACCATTCATCCATCAAGAACTGCAAGAACTCTATCACGAGCCTTTTTCCTCCTTGGAGAGGGAGCTGGGCCGGGGGGTTTTCCCCCCAGTTACTAAAAACAAAAGCTAGCCCCCCCTCCAAAAGGGGGGGAGTAAAGCAACGCAAAGAACTACAGACCCCTAGCACTAAACCCCCCATATCATAAAAATTTGAAAGGGTCCTAAGAGCAAATCACCACCCTCTAGAAACCCCTAGTTACACAACCAGGGCAAAATGGGTTTAGAACAGGTCGTCCCGTCTGTCTCAACTTTGGATCCTCGCAAGGTCCTAAAAGACTAGAAACAAAAAAAAATGCAGGTAATATATCAGACTTTGCAAAAGCCTTCGACAAGTGGACCATGGCGTAATACCAAACAAAATGCTTTTCTAAAGGAAAAACGGGAAAAAGGGTCGGTCGTTTAGATTTTAAAATTTTCCCCCTCATTAACAAAAACAAGAAGTAGTCGTCAACAGAGAAAAGTCCGGGGCACTAGGGTTTGAAACTCTTTCCCAAGGCACAGTACTCGCCCCCATCTTTTTCCCCTTCATCCTCAAAATCCAAACTTTAGACAAGGTGTCAGCCACACACCGTGTTTCCCTTTTGCAGATGACCCCCAATCTGAAATTGACAGTGTTTCCCAAATTTGTGACATGCAAAGCCCCAAAGGCGGACATCAACCAAATCTTTCAGGGGGGGCTCCCAAAAAAAACAATTAAGAAAAACCCGTTTTGAAAATTTCAATTACTCAGTTTATGGAAAAATGAGGAAATTAAATTTTCATCAGAGTCCCAAAACAAATTTCTGGCCACAAAATAAGCGAAACACCAAGGGGAAAACCCCCGGGGAAAGGGGATCAGTCGGAGGTTCTCCCCCTTCAAGCCCATAAAATTGTATCAATCGCTTTGGCTAAAAAAAATGACAGGATGGAAAAAGAAAACCCTTCAAAAACTGGGGGGCCCAAAGCCTTGATGACACTCTTAGGTCACGGGGTTCTATCTACCCTTGGAATATTGCTGCACACTAACAGAAATTTCAAGGCGGGGTGAAATTGCCCCGCCCTTTAAAAAAAGTACAGAAAACTTTAAACGGGTGAAATAAGGGAAAGATAAAACAACTAAAATTTTTTTGGGGGAACGCTTGAGGTTCCAAAAACCTGTATTCCCGGGAAAAGCGGGACGGAGAGTTTACATGAATATATACCCCTGGAAAATCCTAGAGGGTTTAGTACCGAATTTGGGCACACGAAAATCACTACAAAGGGAAAGCAAAAGGGACTTGGCAGACGAGGGCACCAATCCCCCCAAGAAAAGCGGGGGTTTTGGTCACAAGCAGTTGGGCCATACAATAAGTGTCGGGGCCCCAAAAGGGACTGTTCAACTCCCTTTCCCCGGGCACTCAAAAGGGGGGGAATTCCCAAAAAGCCCCCCGGGCCGGGGTTCTTAAAAGCGGGGCACTGGAGAAGCACCTAAATCATTTCCCGGGAAAACAGCCGGGCTGGGGCCGTACCTTTGGTTTGCGTGCAGCCACAAAACACCCGGGTTGTCAGGCTCGGGAATCCCCCAGGGGGCCTGGTCAAAAAGACCGGGCCGGGGGGGCGTTGCCCCCCGGGAATTTCCTTCTCCAGGAAAAATCTCCAGTTTTTCTCACAAAATTGCCTTGAACAAACTATCACATTGGTCTCAAAAATTTGTCTTGAACAAACTCCCACAAGTGTTCCCAAGATTGTTTTTAAAAAGGGACTCTCGAAAAGTTCCACAAAAATTTCCCTTGAACAGGTTTCCCTCAATTTGCCCACAAATTGTCTTGAACAAGATTCCACAAGTGCCTACGGGTTTGGGTCTGGAACAAGACTTCCAAGTGTCTCACAAGTTGTCCTTTAACAAGGGAATTTCCACAAGTTGCCTAAAAAAACAAGATTGCCCTTTAAACATGACTTTCACAAGAGCCCTCAAAAGATTGTCTTGAAAAATTACTTCACAAGTGCCTCACAAGAAGAAATTGAAAAAAATTTCTGGCAAGTGTCTCACAAGATTGTCTTAACGAAAAATCCACAAGTGTTTCAAAAGATTTTCTTGAACAAGCCCTCTCACAAGTGTCCTACGGATTGTCTTGAACAAGATTTCCACAATGTTTCAAAAGGGATTTCTTGAAGCTCCCCAAATGGCCTAAAAAGATTGTCTTTAAAAAAGACTTCACAAGGGTTTTCACAAGTTTGTCTTGAAAAGACTCTCAAAAGGGGAATCACAAAAAATTGTCTTAACAAGACTTCAAAAGCCCTCACAAAAGGGTTTTGAAACAAACTTCACAAGTCCTCACAAGTTGTCTTGAAAAGACACTCAAAAGGCCTCCAAGATTATCTTAAACCCAAGACCAAAAGTGCCTACAAGATTGTTTGAACAAACTCTACAAGTGCCCCCAAAAAATTGTTTTTAAAACAAGACCTCACAAGGCCCCACAAGATTGCCCTTAAACAAAAACCTCTCAAAAAGGTGGCCTCTCGAGTTTGTCTTGAAAAAAAAGGGACTCTCACAAGGGGGTCTCCCCAAGATTTCTTGAAAAAGGGGAACTCTCACAAGTCCCTCATAAGATTGTCTTGAAAAAGACTCCACAAGATTGTCTTGAAAAAGGGACTCTCACAAGTATTTTCAAAAGGTTGTCTTGAAAAAAGGGACTTTTAAACAAGTGTCTCACAAGATTGTCTTAAACAAGAACCCACAATTTCCTCAAAAATTTTTCTTGAACAAGACTCCCCAAAATTTGTTCAAAAGATTGTTTGAAAAAGTTTTCTCACAATGGTTTTCCAAATTGCCCTTGAACAAGACTCTAAAAAAGTGTTTCACAAAAATTGTTTTGAAAAAGACTCTTCCCCAATTTGCCCCAAAAGATTGTTTTTAAACCAAGACTCTACAATGTCCAAAAAGATTGTCTTGAAAGACTTTCACAAGTAAATCACAAGTGTTTCTTGAACAAGACTTCACAAGTGCCTCACAAAAATTCTCTTGAACAAGACTCTCACAATTTCCTCACAAGATTGCTTGAACAAGACTCTCACAAGTCCCTTCAAAAATTGTTTTAAACAAGACTTTTTTCAAGGGGCATCAAAAGATTGTCTTGAACAAAAACTCTCACAGGTCCCTTTGGGGAGATTGCCCTTGAACAAACTCTAAACAAGTGCCCTCAAAAATTTGTTTTGAACAAGACTCTCACAAGTGCCTCTTTAAGATTGTTCCTTAAACCCAAAGACACTCAAAAGGGCCCCCTCACTAGTTTATTTGAAAAAAGGACTTCAAAAGTCCCCTCACAAGATTGTCTTGAACAAGACTTCACAAGTGCCTCACAAAAATTTCCCTTAAAAAGGGGCTCTCACAATTTCCTAAAGAAGTTTTGTCTTAAAGGGAACCCTCACAAGTGTCACAAAAATTGTTTTTGAACAAGTTTTCTCAAAAATCCCCACAAGATTGTCTTGAAAAAAGACTTTCAAAAGTGCCTCAAAAGATTGTCTTGAAAAAGGGACCTACAAGTGCCTCAAAATATTGTCTTGAAAAAAAAACTCTCTAATGTCTCAAAAGATTGTTTTTTAAAAAACCCCTCACAAATCCCTCAAAATATTGTTTTAGAAAAAAAAGACTTTCAAAAGTTGTCTTAAACCAAGACTCTCACAAGTTTTTCAAAAGATTGTTTTGGAACAAGACTCCCCACAAGTGTTTACAAAAATTGTCTTAAACAAAAATTCTAAAATTGTCTCACAAGTTTTTCCCCTTGAACAAAACTCCCCCAAAAAAGGGCCTCAAAAAAATTGCCTTGAACAAGACTTTCACGGGGGGGGGGGTTGGCCTGTACATTGCAGTCACCTTGTTTGCCCCAAAACTGCTAAATGCCTCAAATAAAAGTAGGGGGAAAATTTTTTAGAAATTTAAAAGGTCGAAAACCCAAAAAACCTATCATTGGGGTAGTTTTAAAAGCCCCCGGATGAACATCAAGCAATTCCAGGAAAAATGTTAAAAATTTGGGCCCCTGTCTGGAAAACCTTCCAGGTCCCCCGCACCCCAACATCTTGCTCCTGGGGGATTTTTAAAAATTTAAAGGGACCTAAAATGGGGAATATAGCAAATAATATTGGGGTTTCAGTAAATTTAAACCCCGGAGGCACTTGATTGAAAAAATCACACTCAGGGGGATTTTTTTTTCTCTTTCCAAAAAAATTCAATTTTAAAACCCCCAAAAAAAATAGAGGCCCACTAGACTGGAGAATCACTAGACCTCATCTTCACAAAAAATGAATCGTTTAAAAAATGTCACCAAAATCAAAAACAATATTCCAGATCACAACATAATTGAGGTTCGTCATGTATTTCGCGGAGCCCCAGGGCCGACATAAAAGGGGGTTTGTCACGAGGGGGGGCATTCACCCCAAAATTTAACTTCAATAACAAAAAAAATAAAGTGGGACCCAAGGGAAACCAAGTTCTAAGATATAACTGGGAAATTTACTAAAACAACCAGAACCCCAAATTATGCCTAGAACAGATTAACTCGGGGGCCCCTTGATTTTATGCACAAGGCTTAAATTTTCCCCTAAGAAAAAAGGGGGGGGTAAATTTAAAACAAAAGGCCAGGCGCTTTCCCCTTTTTAAAAGGGGAAAGGAAAAAAAATAAAAGGGGCGGCTAAAAAAGGTCAATATATCTTTAAAAGCGTAGGGGAACATGGGCAGAAAATAGCAAGCAACGACTTTAAACTAAAAAGGAAATTTTTTAGGAGTCCCGGAATGCGGGAAGAACAAAAAGCCATAAAAGAAAACGAAAAAAAACCCAAAATATTTCTTCTCCTATGCCCAAAACCAAAAAACGAGAAAAAACGTCCCCTTTTTGGGGCCCCCACTTAAAACAAGATGGGTCCCCCCACAGTTTACGGGAAGGGAAAAGATGAGCTACTTTAAGTCCCAATATGACTCATTTTTTGCAACCCCCAAACCCGACTTAGAGTCGAAGATTTAAAATTAAATTTTTTTTGAGGGGACCACAAAATTTGATTTAAAACAACCTATCCCCATGTTATCAACGCCAAAAGAAATTTGAAAAAAGGCCCATAAAAGACTGCCCCTGCACCCCTGCCCCGGGCCCCCGGAAATTTTTTATCAAAACTGAAGATTGAGAAAACCTTTGCAGCATTGGGAATCTTTTTTGCTGCATAAGTGTCCCAATCTTCAACTTTCGGGTTTTTTAAACCATTTATCTCACCAAAAACCCGCAAAAAAAGCCTCTATCCCGAGCCTTTTCCTCCTATGGAGAGGGGGGCATGGGGAAAAGGGGGGCCCTCCCCACAGTTACTAAAAACAACAAAATAGCCCCACTCCACAAAGGGGGCATAAAGCAACAGCAAAGAACTACAGACCCCCTAGACTTTAAACCCCCCATTTCATAAAAATTTTGAAAAAGGGGCCTAAAAGCAAGATCACCACCCATCTAGAAAACCCTTTAGTTACACAAAACCCCGGGCAAAAATGGGTTTTTTAAAAAAAGGTTTCCCCCCTGTCTGTTCCAACTTTTTTTGGGGGCCCCTACGAAAGGGCCAAAAAACACTAGAAGACAAAAAGAATGCAGTGGGAATTAAAATTTCAGACTTTGCAAAAGCCCTTTGACAAGTGTGGGCCTGGCCCCTATTTGCCACAAAAGGCGGCTTTAAAAGGGAAAAACGGAAAAGTTTGGTCGATGATCAAATTTCCTCTTTTAAAAGAACACAGAAAAGTAATCGTCAAAAGAGTAAAGTCCGAGGCAGCTACGGGTGAAAAGCTCCCGTTTTACAAACCCCGTAATCCCCTCCCATTTTTGTCCCCCTTCCCCAAATCCGAAATTTACAAGGGTGTCAGCCAAGCACCGTGTCTTTCCTTTGGGAATGACACCCAAAACTCATGCAGTGTCTTCCATTTGTGAAAACTGCAAAGCTAAAAGGGGGACATTTAAAACCCAAAACTTTTAGTGGGGGCAGAAAACAATATGAATTTTGCGTTTAGAAATTTTTAATTACTCATTTAAGGGGAAACATTAGGAAAATTAAAAACTTCATCAGAGTACAAAAAAAAATTTTGGCCAAAAAAAAGGGGGAAACACCAACGTCAAAGACCTGGGAGTGATCATGTCGGAGGATCTCACCTTCAAGCACCATAACATTGTATCAATCGCATCTGCTAGAAAAATGACAGGATGGATAATGAGAACCTTCAAAACTAGGGAGGCCAAGCCCATGATGACACTCTTCAGGTCACTTGTTCTATCTAGGCTGGAATATTGCTGCACACTAACAGCACCTTTCAAGGCAGGTGAAATTGCCGACCTAGAAAATGTACAGAGAACTTTCACGGCGTGCATAACGGAGATAAAACAACTCAATTATTGGGAGCGCTTGAGGTTCCTAAAAACCCGTATTCCCTGGAACGCAGGACGGAGAGATACATGAATATATACACCTGGAAAATCCTAGAGGGATTAGTACCGAACTTGCACACGAAAATCACTCACTACGAAAGCAAAAGACTTGGCAGACGATGCACCATCCCCCCTATGAAAAGCAGGGGTGTCACTAGCACGTTAAGAGACCATACAATAAGTGTCAGGGGCCCAAGACTGTTCAACTGCCTCCCAGCACTCATAAGGGGGATTACCAAAAGACCCCTGGCAGTCTTCAAGCTGGCACTGGAGAAGCACCTAAAGTCAGTTCCGGATCAGCCGGGCTGTGGCTCGTACGTTGGTTTGCGTGCAGCCAGCAGCAACAGCCTGGTTGATCAGGCTCTAAACCCCCCAGGGGGCCTTTTAAACAGCCCCGGGCCCCGGGGGCGTTGACCCCCGGGAACTCTTTTCCCGGAAACCTCCGGGTTTTCCTCACAAAAATTGCCTTGAAAAAGGGGACAATCACATGTGGCCCTCAAAAGTTTGTCTTGAACAAAGACTCTCCCCAAGTTTCCACAAGTGTTTTTAAAACAAGACCCCTCGAAAAGGGGTCTCCCCAAGATTGTTTTGAACAGGATTCCCCAAGGGTGCCCACAAAATTGTTTTGAAAAAAATTCCCAACAAGTGTCTCACAAAAAAGACGGAACAAAAAAAAATTTTCAAAGGGTCCAAAAAGTTTGTCCAAAACAAGCCCTTTTCACAAGTGCCCAAAAAGATTGTCTTGAAAAAGACTTTCAAAAAAGAGCCCTCACAAGATTGTCTTGAAAAAAACCCTCCACAAGTGCCTCACAAGACTTATTGAACAAAACCCTGGGCCAAGAGTCCTCACAAAGTTTTTGGGTTTTTTTGGGAAAAAACCCTAACCCCCACAAGGGTTTCAAAAAGATTTTTAAACCAAGCCCTCCCCACAAGTGTCCCACGAGATTGTCTTAAACCCAAGACCCCACAAGTGTTTTCACAAAAATTGTTTTGAAGACTCCCCTAAAGTGCCTCAAAAATTTTTCTTTAACAAGACTCTCAAAAGTGTGCACAAGTTTGCCCCTTAAACAAGACCCCTCAAAAGGGAATCCCCAAAAAAGGGCTTGAACAAGCCCCTCCCCACAAGTCCCTCACAAATTCTCTTGAACAAGACTCTCAAAATTGCCTCCAAGATTGTTTTGGGAACAAGACACTCACAAGTGCCTAAACAAAGTTTAAATTTTGAAAAAGACTCACAAGCCCCTCACAAGATTGTCTTGAACAAGACTCTCAAAAAGTGCCTAAAAAAATTTGTCTTGAACAAGCCCCTTCTCAATCCCCTCAAAGTTGTCTTGGAACAAGACCCCCCAAACAGGCCCTTCCGAGTTTTTGTTTTAAACAAGAACCCCTTCCCCAGTTCTCACAAAGTTTGTCTTGAACAAACTCCAAAAGTGCCTCAAAAGATTGCTTGAAAAAGGACCCCTCAAAAAGATTGTTTTTGGGAACAAGACTCTACAAGTACTTCCCCCAAAGGTTTGGGTTTTGGGAACAAGACTCCAAAATTTGTCTCACAAGATTTTTTGAACAAGAACCTCACAATGTTTTCACAAAATTTTCCCTTGAACAAGACTCTCACAAAGTGTCTCACAAGATTGTCTTGAAAAAAGTCCCCCTCAAAAGTTTCACAAATTTTTTGCTGAACAAACCTAAAAATTGTCTCAAAAAATTTTGGGCCTTAAAACAAGACTCTCCCAAGGGGCCCCAAAAAAATTTTTTTTTAAAACAAACCTCACAATGTCTAACAAATTTCTTGAACAAGACTCTCACAAGTAAATCACAAGATAGCCCTTGAAAAAGCCCCCCTCACAAGGGGCCTCACAAAATTCTCTTGAAAAAGACTCTCACAAGGGGCCTCACAAGATTGGTTGAACAAACTCCAAAATTGCCTAAAAAAATTTCTTGAAAAAGACCCCCAAAGTGCATCACAAAAGGGGTCTTGAAAAAGGGCCCTCTCAAAATCCCTCGAGATTGACTTGAAAAAGCCCTCTAAACAAGTGCCCCCACAAGATTGTCTTAAACAAGACTCCCCAAAAGTGCCTCAAAAGATTGCCCTTGAAAAAAACCACCCCCAAAAAGTGCCTCACAATTTAAATTTTGAACAGGACTCAAAATTCCCACAAGATTGTCTTGAACAAGACTTTAAACAATTTCCTCAAAAGTTTGTCTTAAAACAAGACTCCACAAGTCCCTTTCAAAAAATTGTCTTAAAGAAGCCTCTCACAAGGGGCCTCACAAAAATTGCCCTTGAACAAGATTCTCACAAATGCCTCACCAAGATTGTCTTGAAAAAAACTTTCACAAGTCCCCTCAAAGTTTGGTCTGAACAAGACTCCACAATGCCTCACAAGATTGTTTTGAACAAAACTCTTTTAAGGTTCCCCAAAAAATTGTCTTTAAAAAAAAACCTCAAAAATTTACCTCAAAAAAATTGTCTAGAAAAAAGACTCTCACAAGATTGTCTTGAACAAGACTCTCACAATTTGTTTTAAACAAGATTTTTTTTTGAAAAAGGGACTCTCACAATTGTTTCACAAGTTTTCCCTTAAAACAAGAATTTTCACATTTGTCTCACAAGTTTTTCCCTTGAAAAAAACTCTCAAAGGCCCTCAAAAGATTGCCTTGAACAAAAAATTTTTCAAAAGGGGGGGGGGGGCCCCTGTACTTTTGCAGCACTTGTTTGCACAGAACTGCAAAAAAATTGCCTAAAAAGAGGGTTGGGGAAAATTTTTAAAGGCAGAAAAGGGTCGAGAACCAAAACCTAGTCATTGGGGTATTTTTACAACCCTTTCCGGGGATGCAACATCCAGAATTTCCCCGAACAGCTTTTAAAAATTAAACCACCTGGAAAACCTCCACTCCGCCCCCAACATTTTGCCCCTTTGGGGTTTTTTCCAAAAAAAGGGCAACCAAAAATGGGGGAAAAAAAGCAAATAAAATTTTGCAGTAATAACAACCAGGAGGCACCCCTTGATGAAAACTCACACCCGGGCAAAGCTTTTAAAAACTCGCACAAAATTTAATTTAAACCAGCAAAAATAGAGCCTACAAACTGGGAATAAAACTAACCTCATCTTCACTAACAATGATGATCTGATAAAAATGTCACCATATCAAAAACAATATAATCAGATCACAAAAAAATTTGAAAGGGTTTATTCCAATGGTAAAACCCCGGAGCCCCAGAAACCCACATAAAAGATTAGACACGAGGAGCCCTTCCAAACCAAAAAACAACTTCAATAACCAAAATTCAAAGTTGGGGCCCGTAAACCCCAAATTCAAAAAAAAAGATATAAACCCCGGGGGAAAATATACTAAGGGAACACAGACCCCCAAATTTTTGCCTAAAAAGATTAAACTCCCCGGGGTTTCACCTTTTATGTATGCCACAAGGCCCTTTTTCCCCCTAAGAAAAAAAGGGGGTAGATGTAAAACAGAAAGAAAACAGGCCTCCCTTTTTCAGGGGACGGAAAAAATAACAGAGCGGGGTAAAAGAGGGCAATAAAATCTGAAATGCGTAGGGAGACCAAATGGTCCCGAGAAATAAGCAAGCATCGAAATTTAAAACCAAAAAAAAATCCTTTAGGATCAGGATCGGGAAAACTAAAAGGCCCCAAAAAGAAATCGAAAGAAACCCAAAGTAAATTTTTTCCCCCTATGCCAAATCAAAATCGAGAAAAACGTCCCCGTATTGGGGCCCCAAATTAAACAAGATGGGCCTACAACAGATGACAGCAAAGGGAAAAGAAAATGAGCACTCAAGGCCCAAAAATACTCATTTTTTTTGCAAAGCCCTAACCAGACTGGAAGTCGAAGATCAAAAAGAATTTTTTTTTGAGAGAGGGCCCCAAAATTTGGTTAAACAAAAGCCTATCCTTTTATCATTACCCCCAAAAGACTTCGAACAGGCGATAAAGACATGGCCCCGCAAATTTTGCCCCCAGGGCCCGACTCAAGGGAAAAAAAGTGTTTATCAAGAACGAAATTGAGACAAATTTGCAGCAATGGGAAAACTTTTTTGCTGCATAATGCTCCCAAACTTCAACTTGGGCGGTTTTTTTTAAACCATTTCAATCCATCAAGAACGGGAAGAAGCCTCTATCACGAGCCTTTTTTTTCCCCAAGGAAGGGGGCAAGGACACGGGGGGTCGCCCCCCAGATAATAAAAAAAACCGACATAGCCCCACTCCACAAAGGGGGCAGTAAAGCAACAGCAAAGAACTACAGACCAATAGCACTAACCTCCCATATCATAAAAATCTTTGAAAGGGTCCTAAGAAGCAAGATCACCACCCATCTAGAAACCCATCAGTTACACAACCCAGGGCAACATGGGTTTAGAACAGGTCGCTCCTGTCTGTCTCAACTATTGGATCACTACGACAAGGTCCTAAAAGCACTAGAAGACAAAAAGAATGCAGATGTAATATATACAGACTTTGCAAAAGCCTTCGACAAGTGTGACCATGGCGTAATAGCGCACAAAATGCGTGCTAAAGGAATAACAGGAAAAGTCGGTCGATAGATCTATAATTTCCTCATTAACAGAACACAGAGAGTAGTCGTCAACAGAGTAAAGTCCGAGGCAGCTACGGTGAAAAGCTCTGTTCCACAAGGCACAGTACTCGCTCCCATCTTGTTCCTCATCCTCATATCCGACATAGAACAAGGATGTCAGCCACAGCACCGTGTCTTCCTTTGCAGATGACACCCGAATCTGCATGACAGTGTCTTCCATTTGTGACACTGCAAAGCTCCAGGCGGACATCAACCAAATCTTTCAGTGGGCTGCAGAAAACAATATGAAGTTCAACGATGAGAAATTTCAATTACTCAGATATGGTAAACATGAGGAAATTAAATCTTCATCAGAGTACAAAACAAATTCTGGCCACAAAATAGAGCGAAACACCAACGTCAAAGACCTGGGAGTGATCATGTCGGAGGATCTCACCTTCAAGCACCATAACATTGTATCAATCGCATCTGCTAGAAAAATGACAGGATGGATAATGAGAACCTTCAAAACTAGGGAGGCCAAGCCCATGATGACACTCTTCAGGTCACTTGTTCTATCTAGGCTGGAATATTGCTGCACACTAACAGCACCTTTCAAGGCAGGTGAAATTGCCGACCTAGAAAATGTACAGAGAACTTTCACGGCGTGCATAACGGAGATAAAACAACTCAATTATTGGGAGCGCTTGAGGTTCCTAAACCTGTATTCCCTGGAACGCAGGACGGAGAGATACATGAATATATACACCTGGAAAATCCTAGAGGGATTAGTACCGAACTTGCACACGAAAATCACTCACTACGAAAGCAAAAGACTTGGCAGACGATGCACCATCCCCCCTATGAAAAGCAGGGGTGTCACTAGCACGTTAAGAGACCATACAATAAGTGTCAGGGGCCCAAGACTGTTCAACTGCCTCCCAGCACTCATAAGGGGGATTACCAAAAGACCCCTGGCAGTCTTCAAGCTGGCACTGGAGAAGCACCTAAAGTCAGTTCCGGATCAGCCGGGCTGTGGCTCGTACGTTGGTTTGCGTGCAGCCAGCAGCAACAGCCTGGTTGATCAGGCTCTGATCCACCAGGAGGCCTGGTCACAGAC